>QKWP01001369.1:39402-67751 GCA_003550325.1 Gigaspora rosea | reverse complement strand
TTTTTTTTTTTTTTTTTTTTTTTTTTTTTTATTTAAAAAAAATTATCGGATCAAGTTTTTTTTTTATGAAAAGATTATTAAGTTTTTAGCGAAATGGTATTAAGTTTTTAGTGAAATGTGATTGGTCATATTCATGCACATGATCAATATGCAAAATCAATAATCATTCCCGTGATCGACATCGTGCATGTAGACAATCAAAACTCGCTCCGCTTTAGCCGACATCCTTATTTTGTAACTTAGATTTCACTCTGTTTTATTTTAATTATAGAAAGCAATTCAACCTATTTTAAGGAAATATATCCTATGCCTGTAAGCATAGCAGTTATTAAATCTAATTAGTTAATTATTAATATTTACCCCTGTATATATCATCTGACTTTGAATGAATTATTAGTATGAAAATAAATTGTCCAAAGAAACTAAATACATATTTAAAAGTTACACTTTTCACTTTATATATTATCAAAATAATTACAAAAACTAAAAAATAATTATAAGAGGTAGCTATATAATATTTTTTAAATTTAGTTGCTACTTATACTATGTAAGAATCTCAAAATCAAATTAATAGCTTGTTTTTTGTAGCTAGATTTCAATAATCAAATTTGTTTGCAAAATTATAGTATATATAGATTATACTTGTTAGATGCAACTATAAATTTTAATATTGATAAAAGTAAAATTGGGTTCAACTATTGTAATCTTTAATTTAATAAAGTAAAACTAAAACACTTATCAAAACTATTAAAAGAAAGGTTTGAGTTTTGTATACTTTTTACTTGCAGTTGTTTACTATTTTTTAATTTATTTACCATATTGTATCATGAATAAGCACTCTTTTTTTAAAATTTTAAACTTGAATATCTTAACAATTTACTAATCAATTTAATAAAATTTTTTTTATTTTAATTTTATAAATTTATAAAATTTAAAAAAAAAGATTTATTAAATTTGATTAGTTAATTGTTAAGATATTTAAGTTTAAAATTTTAAAAAAGGGTGCTTATTCATAATAGGATATGGTATATACATTAATTTAAATACAAAGCTCTTTATAAACACATCTAATAGATTATTATTTAAAATTTAAGATATCAATATGTTTTTAATAAATTTAATCAAATTATTTGTATGGCAATAACTATTAGCCAAATTAATAGATTATTGTAATTATTAAAATTTAATAGAAAATGTGTTTTTATTTAATTAATACTGTTATATTTGGTGAAATATTTAACTTTGGTTCATTTTAATATATACCAATTAGCCAATCAGATCTTGTAAAATCATAAAATAATCTACAAAAATTAATCAATTAGAATGAAAGCCCACTATACTTACCTGGTATATATACCTTTTATTAGTAAAGTATTGTATAAAACATTGTTCTTGTATATTTAATTAAAATAAATTATAAAAAAGGTATAGTTTTTGGAGAATTTAAGATTGAAATTATCAATAAGCACAAAATATTTTGATCTAAATGCATGAGTTTTACTATGTAAAGTTGTTAGTTTATATATTAAAAAAATCATATAGTAGTTAATTCTTGAGTATTGTTCTGTTAATTCTAAAAGTTAAAAGTTGTTTTTTTTTAAATATTGCATAGCTTGCTACTTTACAGAAATTATCTAATTTTTTTATTGATTTATTATAATCTTAAAGATTATAATAAAATTATCAAAATTATATCTAATAATATTTTTATAATATTTATAATAATCTTATAATTATCTAAAATAATCTTATATTAATCTTATCTTATAATAATCTTAAAACAATCTTAAAACAATTTTAAAATAATCTTATAATAATCTTAAAATAATCTTAAAATAATTTTATACTCATCTTAAGAAAATCTTAATAAAATCTTAAAAACATCTTAAAATAATCTTAAACCATAATTAAATAGTTATTTTATAATGATTTATAATTATTAAACTATAATAATAATAGGGAGCTGATATTTCCACATCCCATTTTTGATATTTCCACACCCCCTGTTAAAATATGTAAATCGGATTGGCAGATACCTTAATCATTTGATCACCTGATTTATGTAACAATTCGATTGTGTAATAACTAAATCAGAAAATCATACAAAAGGAAAAAAAAATAAAGGTTAACCTTTTGCTTTTACTTAACTATTAACTATTAAGAAAAACAAAAGTGAAACAATACTTAAGTTATATAGTATTAAAAAACCTGAGCGTCACATGGTGTATAAAAGTTTACAAGAAACTTGAGTTGGGTTACAATTAATGATTAATTTAGTGAAATATATCTTGGAACAAAGCACGCGACAAAGAAAAAAGAAAATGGTTAAAACAGTACTTAAAACACAAAGACATTTAATACGTTAGAAAAAAAATTTTTTTATCTTTATATCAAAGAATATACAATGGCTATGCTTCCTCCTCCATTTGGAGTGTTTCCAAGTCGTGACACACTAATAGAGCATGTTCGGGCCTTTGGTAAAGCAAACGGATATGGTGTATCAATTGCAAGATTGAAGCCAAATGTACTGTACTTAACTTGTGATCGGGGAGGAACATACCGGAATTGTCTAAATCTCACTAATGAGACATGTCGTAGAAATACCAGTTCAAGGCTTATAGAGTGCCCTTTTGCTCTTCGTGGAAAAAAAGAGTCTGATAACTCATAGTTTTGTCTATTGATAACACAGAACATAACCATGTACCATCTGAAGACCCTTCAGCTCATCTATCACTTCGAAGACTAGATAAAGAGGCTTTGGAACATGTGAATACAATGTCAAAAGCTGGTGTTAACCCTTGAAAAATTTTATCTTTTTTTAATCAAAATGATTCTTCAGTTATAGCAACATCACGAGATATTTATAATACTCGTAAAAAACTTCATCTTGAATATCTTCAGGGAAGAACGCCTATTCAGGCACTTTTGGAAGATCTTAAAAAAGGCCCATTTGAATATGATTACAAGTGTGATTTTGAAGGACACATAATGCATCTCTTTTTTTCTTACAACAAATCCATTGAGTTAACTCGAGCATATTCTTCTGTATTACTAATGGATTGTATGTATAAAACGAATAAATTCAAAATGCCGTTGCTAAATATTGTTGGAGTAACAAGTTTCAACACGACTTTTTTCTCATGCTTTATGTTTTTTAAAAATGAGAATAAAGAAGATTATGAATGGGCACTAATCTGAATTTACATTTGTTCGATAAAATTTAAAAACCCAAAGTTATAATTACAGATCGTGAATTAGAACTTGTTAATGCACTTGAACAAGTGTTTCCTGGATCAAAAAATTTTCTTTGTCAATGGTACATAGATAAAAATATTTTGAGTAAATGTAAAAAACACTTTTATATTGAGGACGAGTGGAAAAAATTTCTTCAAAATTGGACTAATATAATGAAATCAAAGACAGAAGAGGATTTTGAAACTCAGTGGCAAAAATTATGTACCGATTATGCCGAAAATTCACTTACTTTAAATTATATTCAAAATACCTGGTTGCCATTTAAGGACTGATTTATGAGTGCGTGGACTGACAAGTATCTTCATCTAGGCAATACTGTAACTTCGCGAGTAGAGGGCGCTCACTTGATCTTGAAACAATACCTTCAAGTTTCGACAGGAAATCTTAACATAGTATATGAAAAAATTTTATTGTTACTTGAGAATCAATGCAACGAAATTAAGGCAATAGTTGCCCAAGAAAAAACACGAATTTCACATTAGCAAAATATTCCCTTTTACCGTGAATTGGTTACTAAAGTTTCCTTCTTTGCACTAAAAAAAGTGCATGGACAATATATAAAAGAATTATCTGCAGATTCTGCCAACCCTCTAACTCCTTGCACTGGTACATTCAGTTTAACAATAGGTTTACCATGTGCCCATACAATTTAAAAACGTCTTGCAGCTCACCAGATATTAAACCTTCATGACATTAATTCCCACTGGTGGATTGATAGAGATACATTAATTCAACAAAGTCTAATAGCAGATGTTGATCAATTCGAACAATTGCTTGAGAAATTTCATCAGCAATATGACACTTGGATGGTTCCACAACAAACAAAAGCTCGAGAAGAGCTTTCAAAGATAATTAAAGAACGACCAATGCTTTTATTGGAACCAACTATCACACATACCAGAGGGCGACCAAATGGATCAAGGAATGATGCTCAATCATCTACTTGACGAATTCCTTCATTCTTTGAAATAAAAGAATTAACAGCAAAGAGTAGAAAATGTGACAAATGCCATAATATCGGATACAACAGCATGACCTGCTTTAACCGTGGTCAATAAATAGATACCTTTAACTTACATCAGCAAATTTTATATATAGATATATATCGATTAATAACTGGTAAGATATATATCGATACTCATCACCCCTGTCGATTACTATCGATAGTGATAGTAATCGATTAATATCCAATTAATACCCTGTCGATTACTATTGATAGTGATAGTAATCGATATATATCCGGTTATATCGAATATGATATCAATTAATAATTATTATATTCGCATAATCATACTTTTTGAACATTTTACAGGTTTTCGCAAGTTTTCGCATGTTTTCGCAATTTAATTATAATTTTTTTTTTATTTATTATTATTATTATATAATATTTTAAATTATTAAATATACAATATCCGCAAGTTTTCGCTATTTAATATAAAATTTTATTTTTTATTATATATTATATTTTAAATATTACATATATTATATATTATAATAAAAAAAAATAACAAAAAAAAAATAAATTCAAAAAAAACGAAACCAAAAAAAATAAAAAAATAAACTATTATATTCCTTATATTCACTCATATTTGCTTATATTCGTTCATATTTGCTTATATTCGCTTATATTCGCTACTTCTTGCAAAGTCCCAGAAAGTTAGATCGTTTTCTTGCAAAGTTCCAAAAGAAGTAAGGAATAAATAAAATAAAATAAAATTAAAAAAATAAGTAAAAAAAACAAACAAAAAACAAACCAAAAAAATAACAAAAAAAACAAAAATAAAAAAAATAAACTTATATTTTGCTCATATTTGCTTGTATTCGATTATATTCGTTTATATTCGTGACTTCCTGCAAAGTGCCAGAGATGTTAGAATTGAAGTGCCGGAAAAGTTAAGCGGTTTTCTTGCAAAGTTCTGAAATAAAAAAAAAAGAAAACAAACAAAAAACAAAAATGTAAGCAAACTAAATAAAAAAATAAACAAAGCCCCAAATCTCCATTTCGAGTTCGTGTTTTGCAATTCAGAAATCTTCGAAGGTTTTCGCAAAGTGCCAGAATAAAATAAATTAATAAAAATAAAAACAAAAACAAAAAACATGAAACGAAAAAATAAATAAAACAAGACCCTTGTGAAAACTTGCAAATACTTGCGAAAACTTGCATTCTTGAACGTTCGAAATTGCTAGAGAAAGGTGTTGTATGTTCTTGCAAAGTGTCGAAAGGCTGAGTTGGCTTGCGCTAAGTACTGAAAAGTTACTGGATTTCTTGCAAAGTGCTAGTGGTAAAGTGTAGAAATAAAATAAAAAAATTAAAAAATAAAAAAAAATATATATATAAAAAAAAACAAAACGAAACTAAACGAAACAAAACGAAACTAAATGAAACTAAATGAAACAAAAGGAAAACGAAAAAACAATGTAAAATTGATAGAAGATCGAAATTATAAACAAAAAAAAAAAAACAAAGATCTAATCTGATCTTGTAGTACAATCATCAAAAATCATCGAAACATTTCGAAAATATTAGTAAAATGCGTCATTGATATGATCCAGGTTGCAGATTGTTCTAAAAATTTCGAAAGTATTCGAAATATTAAAAAAAAAAAAAAAAGTGAGAGAGGGATAAAAGAAAAAGAGGGGTAAAAGGGAGAGAGGGGTAAAAGGAAGAAAGGGGTAAAAGGGAGAGAGGGTAAAAATAAGTTGAAATGGCTTTTTTTTTTTTTTTTAAGTTTTTTTTTTTTTTATGCCAGTTTTTTTTATTTTTTCTTTTTTTTTTTTTTAACCTTCTTTTTTTTGAAATTTTACTTTTTTTTTTTTATTCCCGGTGATCTGGGGATGAAATTTTTGTAACGTGGTCAAAACACTGTGTAATCGTTAAAGATCTGTTAATCGTTATATATCGTTTCAAGTAATTATCTGTGTAATCGTTAAAGATCTGTTAATTGTTATATATTGTTTTAAATAATTTCGATTATAATCGATTTGTAGATATATAACGATTTAATATAGAAAATGATATATATCGATTTAGATATATATCGATTTTTAACCGGTTAATCGATATATATCGTTATTTTTAATCGATATAAAACGATTAACTGTTATATATCGATTAATATCTATATATAAAATTTCCTGATGTAGTATAAAATAAGATCCATTTAAAGTAGTAAATTTGGCTTTATGTAAGTTGTAGATAGAATGAATTAATTAGATTGCTACAACATTATAATAATATTCATTGAATCTCTTATATATTGAGATCTTTTTTTTTGCAAAAGTCTGTAAAAACCACTATGGTTAACATCTAAATAAATAAACCCGATGCTTAAAAATTTTGCATAATATGCGTAAGTAACTTATTTGTGATATTTTCTTGTATTTCTATTAACTACGCCATTAACTGTAAATTTTATTATTTTTCTTAATATGAACTTTATTTAATGATGAGTGATATATTTTAACACAAAGGAAACATAAAAATTAGCCAAATTTTTATTAAGATTCTTGTTCTCTTTATTAATACTATATAATTTTTATTTGCAAGATTTTTGCCTTCGATATAAAAAAGACTCTTGTGAAATTTTTTGATAAGTATTATTGAACTAATTTATGCATTTCATACATTTATATTCACTTAACCTTTGTTTTCGCTTTAAATAATAGTTGTTTAGTTGTGGTCGGAATCAGATTTATTTTTAATATGATAAAACTGGTTAACAATTTAAAATAAAACCAGTTCTGGCTACATATAAAGACTTTATATATTAATTGCCCAGATAGAAATTCATTCATATTATTTTTAGAAAATACGTTGCTAATAAATAATCACTGTTAAGCTTCAAAGAATATCTATTTTTACTATGTATAAAAAAATTAGCATCGGTATGATGAGAAGCAAATACTCAGCTATATAAGCATTAAAAATGCCAGAAATATTCAATTATATTTGGATGTTAATTTGCTAGGCGGCAGATAACTTAGCAATAATTTCGTGTTGTATTATTTAGCTAACATCTATGTGTCATCTCTAATATCCTCAGTAACAATTAATATAAAATATGTAAAATTGTTCGTACGTACATACCGGACTTAAGTATTATGTCGATTTTATTGTAAAATTATATTATGTCGATCTTATTGTAAAATTATATTATGTCGATCTTATTGTAAAATTATATTATGTTGATCTTACTTTGCAAGAGGTGTGGAAATATCAAAAATAGGGTGTGGAAATATCAGCTCCCTAATCATAATATTTTTAGATATTAAATCTTAAAATAATCTTATATTTATAAAAAGGGAAAATAAATTTGTTGCACCCGCGACATGTCGCACCCCATGGTTCGGCCAATCAAATCGCACGATTTTATAGGCAAAAAAATTTATTTTTTAAAAATTAAAAATTTTACATAATAAAGTGTAAAATTTATATAAAATAGCATGACATGTAACGTAAAATTTTATTCTGAACAACTTTTTCTAAGTCATAAAGATAGATTGGCTTAGTAAAAAAAAACGTTTTATAAGAAAAATCAAAAATTTCCAAAGTTAGCACATATAAAAGTTTTTTTTTACTAAAACAATCTACCTTTTTAACTTAGAAAAAGTTGTTTTGCATAAAATTTTACATATAATTCTTAAACGTAAAGATAGATTTATATTAGTAAAAAAAAAGTTTTATATGTGCTAACGTTCGAAATTTTTGATTTTTCTTATAAAACGTTGTTTTTTTACTAAGATAATCTATCTTTATGACTTAGAAAAAGTTGTTCAGAATAAAATTTACATTATATGCTTTGATATCGCTTATTTATTTTTACATTTTACTAGTAAAATTTTGAATTTTTAAAAAATAAAATTTTTTGTCTACAAAATCGTGCGATTTGATTGGCCGAATCGGGGTGCGGGTGCGACAAATTTCTATTCCCTTATAAAAAAATAATATTAATAACTTTAATACTATTTTAAACTATCTTAAACATATAAAAAAAGTGCTACAGTCAGTACCACCTAAAGCCAACAACCTTTTATATATAGGTGCCAATTTTTAGCTGCAGTGTAACGTGATTGACCAATAAAAAGGCAAGAAAATTTAATATAAATTTAAATTTTATTAATAAATTTTAAAATTTTATTAATAAATTTTAAAATTTTATTAATAAATTTAAATTTTGTTATGTTTTTTATATATAAGTGCCAAATTTTTAAACTATATATAACTTTAAATTGATATAAACTTTTAAAATAAGAGATACTAAAATTTTATTTGTAGATTTGATAGTTTAATCAAAAAGCTATTAATTTTATAAAAACTTTTTTTTAGTTTATTTTATTTAAAAAAATTATTAAAGTTTAAAAATTTTATAGTTAAAAGTTGATGGCTTTTCATAGTAGCAACTGTAGTTTCTGTAAAGTATATAGTTAAGGTAATATGCTAGTCACTTGCTATAATTGATCTATACTATATAAAATTTGTACTCTTGATCTGTAATTTACCACTTAAATAAATTATTAGTTAAAAGCCAAATTTTACTCATACGCCATAATTTTAAATTTGGTTGGATTTTAATAAATAATTAGCAAGGTGTTTTTAAGAGATCTTGAATATTTAAGAGAAATTGATATAGTTGATATAGCATCAAGCTGCCATGTCCCTTTATTAATTTCATTGTTTTAATATTTATAATCATACAATTTCTTATCTATTTGTTAAAATATAATTATATAAAATATAATTAATTAAAAATTTTTTTAATTTTTGCTAATATTTTTAAATACTTACTAATGTTCTTTTATTGCTGTGTCATTTTGAATTTTTAAAAAATTTTTTGTCACTTTCAAAAAATTTTTATAATTACAGCTACTAATATTATACTATTTTTTTGATCTGGTTGTACTATCATTACTATCATCTGAGCCATATGCATCTTAGTACTTCGAATAAATCATGTGTAAGTTCTAATATCATCAGTCTAAACAAAAATAAACTTATTTTTAAACAATTTGTTTATAACATTAAATTAAATAATTAAACTTAATCATACAGTAATATGCTTTCTAAGAATTCTTGTTTTATGTGATGATTTTTTTAATGTTGTTCTTTACACTAAAGAAATAATAAATTGGGGTTCGGTCTACAAAAACAGCATCCACTTATTTGCGCGGGTAATACAAGCTCCTGGAGAGGAAATAGCCAATCAGTGAGTGCAAATTTTGACTATTCCGGATCAAGCCCGACGAAGAATTCGAACATGTATAAAAGAAGAAAAAAGCGACAATACACAAAAACTAATGTTTAAATCGATCTTGGTGCACTAATTAAAAATGATGGGAATGAAATTTTACTTATATCAAGCATTATTCTAACGGGGTTGTCTAAAGCCAGGTGCGTTCATGTGATAAAAAGCCAATCAAATTGTAAATTTTGATCTTTACTGATCAGCCTGACGAGACAAAAACAAAGAAAAAAAGTGAAAAATGCTGAAAATAGGGGATGGCTAAAGCCAGGTACATCACGAGATTACCTGATTTTTCTGATTTTTAATTAAAATCTATTGATATTAGGGTCCGGGTTAGATTAAGAATATAGAGAGTGGTTTATATTAGCAAAATCGCCTTCCCTAGATAGCTGTTTTTTATATTTTTCGTGATTTTGTCTTTGTTGTCTCGCTTTGTTTTGTTTAGTGATTTGAACCGGTTGGGCTATAATCGGGTAACCGACCCGAACTGAATAAATTTTGGGTAACTGGTTGAGTAAATGCTTAATCGGTTGACCTGTACAACCGATTGAGAATCGGTTGACATAATGTAAATGACATCAAGGTCCCGAAAAGTTCCGAAATGAAATGAATGAACATAGTAGACGAGACAAAAATTTGAGTAAAGGTCCGAGAATTCCCGAAAGTAAACATGAAGTAATCTTATTCGGTTGAATCGGTTGACAGCAAATATTTCAGTTCGGTTAACCGATTAAGGAAAATTTTCTCGGTTCAAATCACTAGTTTTGTTCGGACGGATCCGGGTTACATATTGGGTAATCTCGTGATGTACCTGACACACAAAAAACGAGAGTCTAGGAGCATTAATAAAAAATGTCGGGAAGACAATTTTACTTATAAGTCAAGCCCTAACCCTAATCCCACCCTAATTTTAATTAAATAATCAAAAACATATAAACGCACCTGGCTTTAGCCATCCCCTTTTTTTGGTTTGTGTTACCCCGCGCAAATAAGTAAAATGACAAAAACACGGCTCATGGGTTCATATCCACCGATTTGGTCTTACCCCAAAATTAGCCAATCATGATCGAGAATTATTTGCTATTAAAATTTATTACAAAGTGAGTTTTGACAACAACGGTCTTTTAAACTTACTTATAATCCATAATTAAGTGTATAGAATGTTGTAATATCTACATGTTTAATTATTAGCTGAAAGTAAATTAAAAAGGTAGTTTTTCTGAAAAGTTCTTCCGAATTTACCCTTACCCATTATACAACCGATCGTTCAATGACAAACCGATCCTTTTCTACCCGAAAATACCAAAACGCTTCAACAACTAGTAATAGTGCTTCCTTTTATAGCTTGGCGTAGCTGTTCTTTGAATATTTATTGCTTATTTATCTCCTATAGAGGCCAAAAAACTATTTTATTTGAAGGTTTCGTTTGTTATTCTTCACACTTAATAGCAGAAGTTTGTGTAATGGTTTATCGAAAAAAGACCCCTAAAAATCAATATGTTTTTTGCCCAGAAAATCACATTGAAGTGTAACAATAACAATATCCAGTAAAACCTGTTGGATCTACATAAGTTGCCAATCACATGAATACTTTTCTATGATCCTGCTAACCGGATCGAAAAAAATTGGTCCGCACTTTTGTTTGTGGATAGATACCAGCTAGTTTTTTTTTTTTTTAAAAAAAAAAAAGAATTTAGAACTAATATTTAAGGCTCCAGCCCTATAAAGCGTCGCCGTTTTATTACTAGTATGTAAACGCTCCGAAACAGTGCTCCAACGGGTTTTAAGCATAAGCTAACCGGTTGGAGCAGGATAACATCCCTACATATATCTATATAAGATAGTATATAAACTTGTATGACCTGCTCAATTTTTTTCACATAAATGTATATTATACGCTTTTATTTTTTTTTTAAAAAACAAAAAAGTTAGTATACGTATACGCTTCTCTTTTCTTTTTTTATTAGCATACGCAACGTCTTTTATAACGATTATATGCAACGCCTCGCCGTACAATTCTACTTTACTGAATATCTCTTTTCTGATTTATGATCAGCATCTCTTAAATACGTGCGTACGTACTGAGCATATCGATATGAGTTGGTTTTACCTGATCTTGAGTGATATTTCAGAAAATTATATAGTACTGGATGATTTATTTGCATGATATGTTGATTAGCTGGAAAATTTCAATATAAATTCACCGAGTTCATGAGTTTTTTTGAGGTTTGAATGATTATTAATGAATTAGAGATACTAATATTGTAAGGACTGTTTATGGTTTACATTGTAAATTCTACGTAGTAAATATTTCTGTAGTTGCAACATAAGCCATAACAGTTTCTACTATATCCTAACTAATGCACTCCGTTCACTAACTTCCTGGTACAGCCACGGTACACATAAAATTTAAAATAATGGCTTAGCTTACAACAATAGCACAGCACTAGATCATTTACTAGGGCTTATTCTTGCAGGAATTTTGTTTTGTTTTTGACTCCATTCCGACAAATCGAAAATTGATTAATCGATTAGTTAATCGATTTGGAACTCATCGATTATTTTATTAGACAACTAATCGACTGCTATACGGTATCATATTTTCTATGAATAATTACCATGAAATTAACCGAGTTGAAAAAGTTTTTACAAATATACTTCAAAAGACAAAGAAAAGCCACCTTTGACGCCCAAAAAAGAGTGTTGATTTTGCAATTAGTAGTTACGCAATATATTCAAGACATTTTGATATACTAACTAATCGATTAGTCAAATTAATCAATTAATTGACTAATCGATTAATCGATTAGTTGACTATAATCGATTTTTAATCTAACATTATTTCCGTCAGAGGTTGCGTTTTTGTCAAGGGTTTCGTCGTTCGCTGCAGTTTCGTCACTTTCTTCCTTCAGGAGGTTAGGTTCCGTCTTTCACCTCACACTAAATAAATTTGGCTACGAGTATCGTAAAGGAGCGTTTATTTTCCGATTTGTATATGAATAAAATTTCATGGAACAGCCTATTTAAATGATTCTTTTTAAAAATCAAAATTCGCCATTTGTTTAAATGTTCAATGTTTTACAAAGCACCAATTATAAACCATGGTTCATTTATAAAAAAAAAATAATAATAAATAAAATAAAGTAAATGGCATCTATCCTAGAAGTTAGAGTTATTAATATAATTCTTCAAGAAATCAATTAAGATAAATAAATTTTTTTTTGCCCCACTGCCCCCTTTGCTGTGGGTTCCGTTTGAAAATATCTATCACATACTTTGTTATATAATATAGGTACTTTTAAATCTTGTTCCCATACTCATTTTTATGACTTTGTGGGCATCATTCATCGCCATTCTTTATCTAGTATTTGAAATATAATATATTTCATTTTCAGCGATCTAAGTACAAATTTAAGTATGCATGAATCTCGTGGCCCTTGTAAATCTTTTTTTTATCAATATACAATTAATCTTTAATATATTAGCCAGTTCTATTTCTGTGATAGTAGCTCTTCTTTTAGCTCTCCGTGCAGATACAGCTTATAATCAATATCTTGAAGGTTAAAGCAAATTTTCAGAAATGTGGTCAGTATAATTAGTATAATTACCTAGTGCACTGACCAAATACCCCCCTTTTTCAATACCCCCATTGCAAAATACCCGGCTCAAAGCACAAGATCTCTATTAATTAAATATAGAGTTTTTTTAAATTTTTAGACTGCTTATTGTAAGTGTGAAATGTGTAAATGCTAAAAATTTTTTTTCTTGCGGCACAGACCCGCTGCCGTATAATCTTTTGTAAGTTTTTTGACGGGTAGATTGCATTAGACCCCGGGTCTTTGGTTAGTGCACTACAGTAGTCGAATCCATCAAACCAAACTTAATTTGTAAAAGTCAATTAAGCTAGCCAAATACAGTATTGAACAATCTTAAATAAGTTATCTAGATCGGCTAACGTTCAATATTTTGATATATATATTTTGAATATATTAGTGATCATATTAGAACTTGCATGCGTATATTTTGTTAAATATCGAAGAAAAAAACGAAAGTGATCATTTTGAAAAAGAAAACCATATGAAATTATTGCTGGCATATGTCGTTGCTTTCAAACATCATATCATATATGTTTGGAGTTTGGCACACATTATCCTGACTTTAAAGATATTCTTTCAATTAAATCTCATTCAGGTAATTTAATGTTAGATTTGTTTAATGGTAATTGCATTAGTTAATCCGCCAATTTTGGACACGCATTTGTTCAATCTTGAAAGTCGGATCGACTACTAAATGTGAAATAAATTTTACTTTTTTTTTAATGGAAGTTTATTTCTCATTTAGAAATATTCTTGTATATTATTTCAAAAATAAGTGTTTTAAAATAATAGATATAATCAACTTTTTACAAAATTCCTATTTAAAATAATGTTGAGTAAATATATTTATGTAACAGAAATGATCGATTCTCAACCTGAAAACCCATTTCTAAATTCTCCTTCTATGAACCTACCATTGGTAGATTATTCATTTTATGTTAAAAAAATCAGTGAACTCTTTTACAACTTAGTGAGTTTTTTTAATTATTATTTCAAATTTTTAATTACAGGAAATTAATCTAAATTTACAGCTATATATCAACAAGAAATATAAAGAAAAGAACCTAAATTCAGAAGACTATGGAATTCTTTCTCGAGCTTAGAGGCCTTAACGGTCAACTTGAACGTGTTTCGAGTACTCCTTTCCCATATGATTTTAATATACATATGTATGATAAAGCTTGGCTAAAAATATAATGTGGCACCTAGCAAACACTATTTATGTTAATGATGTTTTTGTCTTTATTGTAGGAAACAAGTTGTAGGAAACAAGTTGTAGGAAACAAGTTGTCTCTTTATATCGTAGGCTTATAAAGTATTTCAAAAAAATTTTTTTTGTCATTTTAAACTAATTCCATTACCCATAGTATTGTGACTTTAAATGCCGATCTTGGATGGTCAACTATTCCTGCTGTAACGTTAATTACTTTATCTTCTCTGGTATTTCGATGGTTGGTATGTACATAAATAAATAGGAGAATATGGTGCAAGCAGTCTAAAGACATCAAATCAATTAATAATTTTTTTTAAATTGTATCTTCTCAATAAAAAATTTTAAAGTTGCAAAATAAAATACGTAATTTGATATCTGATAGCTTTTGACAAAGTCTATCAAACTACGTATTTTATTTTAAGAATTTTTTGCTTACTATTGAGAAGATGTAATTTTAAATTTAGAAGTTTTTAAAATTTTCAGCATTATATATAAAAAAATTAAAAGCCATATAAAAATTTTAACCAATTAAATTCAATTTTATAAGTAAATGATCAACAAAATTTTCTGCACTACTATAAAATTTGATGCAACTAAACTATTTGCTCCATAGTAAGAATGCACTGATTATATGATTCAATGCTTTTTTTGATTATTGAATAATCACATACTTTGTCATATCTTCAAAAAATCTTGATATTCATGCTTTTTTTCTATTTTTGAACTGCTTATTAATCTGGAAGCATATTATTAGCGCTTTATAATTTTGGGCTGACCTGCAATGATGATAACAACTACGAAAACACTATATGGGATCTTGCCTCACTGCTCACATGTTCCACAGTCAGTTCCTAGCATCATAAAATGGCTCTTACTTTCTTCAATATCCAAGCTGGACAGCTGGGCTATCGAAGTACCACATTTTGATATCTGGGTTGTTCACCCGGGCTATCGAAGCATAACATTACAATATTTGAGTTGTTTACCTGGGCTATCGAAGTATCACATTTCGATATCCGGGTTGTTCACTTGGGCTATTGATCATACCTATAACCCTTTAATACCTCAAAGCTGTAAATGCTCTTTATCCTGCAGTGGGCAGGTGGGCACTAACGACAAAGTTAGACTTGCAGCAAAGACAAAAGAGAACAAACTTCCAACTTTCTTTCCTTAAATAGCAACTCCTATGACCACATAGTTCCGTCACTAAGCACAATACATCATACTTACAAAATTTCACTGATATTACTCAATTAATTTCTCAAATTTACCTCATAAATACATCATGCTTACCAAATAGCACTAACTCACTCAAGTTGATACTTACTACACAATACCCCATACTTACGAATGGTTCATTGATGTCACATGTTGTGGGTTGTAATCTCGTGACAAATGGATGACCTATGACTTCGTTCACAGCATTTCATTTGTCACTCAATCATTTGGTGCAATGATGATAACAACACTATATGGGACATCAAGAAAATCAAACTACATTCTTTCTCTTTTTGCTTCACCCAGGTAAATATAGCACACAACTTTCAATTGATATTTTACATATAATTCCTTAAAAATCCATTCTCACTGAAGCCCTTTTCTTTGTAGTTTCTACTACCCTCAAATATAGTATTACTGCTTTCGAGTACTAACTACCAATAGTCCTAATTTGTGTAACAACATACCCCTCTTCGCACTACCTGCCCTTAAACTGTATGATGTAAAACGGACTCTAATTTCTGCATATTCTGTCATACACTTTATTATCGCTAAAATTGCTGCTACTGACATTTCTCCACACTGTTCATCAAAAACAAAGGCTTATCCTCTATCGTATATGGCCTTACTCGTAGATACTTTTCTAATACCTTACCAGACAAAATCTACTTTTCGTAGGTTCAACTGGTACAAACCTTCTATTCGCAAAAGGGTCATTTTTTGCCTTTCTCACTCTCAACCATAATCAACCTGACCTTTTCTCTACATATTTTAATATCAAATTATACAACTCTTCTGGCCTCCTCATCGTACAAAAACCAATCACTACTAGAGCCAAATTTTTATACCATATTAACAGGTCTACTTTCTCCAGAGGATTATCATGATAACGCTTTAGAGCCTCTAAAGGGAATGGATCCCATGGCCACTCCATATCGCGGTCCTGGGCTTTCAACAATTTGATGCCTCTAACTACTTCTCTTATTCTAAAATCTTCCACTAGATTTTTCAACCCTTTCTCTTTATGCATTCTACTGATTGCTTCAAGATACTTTTGCATACAAGTTGACATACCTGCCACCTCTAACCACTCCAACAATGCTTTAACTGTAGTAACATTTGCTAGACAAGCTGTATCCTTTGTCCACTTACAAAAATTTTTAAATAACTGCAATGCCTCTACTAACCTCTTCCTATAATCCTTATCAATTGCACAATACTCCAAATTATTGGCACAATTTATTAATACCTTGACTATTCTATCCTTGCTGCCAACAACTTCCAAGCCAGATTTCTGCAAGGTTCTCTCTGCCCTGAAGGATAATTTTTATCGCTAGTAGTAAATCCACTACTTCTTTTGGTACTTTGAGGAACATTGACCACTACTGGCCTGAAACCCACACTAGAAGAATCAGTAATACCAGGGCTCTTCATTCTTAGCTGTGCGTTAGCACTTGATGTACTATGACAAGAGATGGGCATACATAATTTACTTCTTTTGCCCAATCCTGTGTGAAAAAATCAACTGCTTTGGAATTGGAACAAAATAATAACTGTTGAAGTAGCTCTTCTTTGTATTTAAATGATTTGCAAATCGATACCAACCCCATTTGGTCTCCAACTCCTCGAACACCCGATCGTCTAACTGCCAATCTCCTGGTTCCCATATCTTTGTCAAATAATCCGCTGGGTTTTCTTTGCTTGGAAGCCACCTGACCTCGTAGATCCAAATATTGTTCTCTGTGCAAAACTCTCATAGGCACTTCACAATGTCTTTTTGCCACGGCCAACTTCCCTACACACCACTATTCCCAATACCATTTGTTGTCTATGAATAAGATCACTCAGGAGTGCTTTAACAGATCTACAAATGACTCCAGTACTCTCACTGCTACCTAACTTTCTAACTGCGCTATCTCTGCTGCACTGAACGGTTTCAGCCAATTTTCTGCTGCCTTGTATCCCATATAAATCCCACACCATCCTATTATCGATGCATCTACAAACACTGCTTTTATCTGAACTAGCTTTCACACTAGTTTGCCATTCCATTTCACTAGATTTTCCCTCAATCATCATCTGATATCCTCTAATGTCTTGGTCATTAACTATACACTCTTGTCTTATTCCTATTTTCTTCAGTTTGTCACATTTATTATAGTATAACATTCTATATACTTTACTTGTACTAGCAGAAACGCCTGTGCAAACTCTAAATCCTCCCTGCAAATGATGCCAATTGTCTTGCTGAAATCATTTGAAAACTCTCCACTTTGCTCAACTCTTCTTGTATCTTCTCGACTTTTTCTTTTGGCACCTCGACCATCCCTTTTTTCGTATATTATTATTAACCCATAAATCTTTAGCCTCTTTGTTGGCTCTCAGTTGCCCTTGTCCACTGCCCTCACCAAACTATACCCTCCAGATCGACTCTTATAATTTCTTCCCTTATCTGTAAAAGCTCTTCCTTTGGACGCACAACTTACCCAAACATCGTTGATATGATTTCTATAGTAAATGCCTTGTAACCTTCACGAACCTATCAAAGCTCTCATTATTTTTGAAAAAATCTATAGTAACTGGGATAGGCCAAATCAGGGATGCCACATCACTATGTCCAATTGGTTTCAATTTTTTCTGGACATATGTCCATTTTCAATTTGATATATGTCCAAAAAAAATTGAAACAAATTGGACATTGTAACATGCCATCCTAGGGTCAAATGGAAGAACTGTATAATGGAACCACTTCTCTCCCACTCAAAAACCTAGGAAATGCTGAGCCCAATCGTCCATCAGAATATGGTGGTATCCATCCCTTAGATTGAATAATATTATCTACCAATTTCTCCTGATCATTCTCAACAACCCTTCGAAACAAAATATTTTTTTTTGGCAAACCTGGTTCAATTGTCTCAAATCTATAATAATTTGATATCTTTTTGGACTCACTTTTGGCACCAAAAATACGGGACTCGCTTCAACAATACTTTCAGTCTCTTCTTCCCTTCATATATTAACTTTACCGTGCATCTTCATCAGCCTTTCCAATTCTCGCTCTACCCACTCCAACTTGTTCCCATAAACTCGATCTGTCTCAGCACCTTCATTTGTACTAACAATTTCATGCCTCTTGAAAAAAGCGATATCCCGTTCTCTAGCCATGCCATCACTAATGCTGCAGGTTTTATAACCTCTTTCTAATACCTTACCGATGATTCTAAATATATCCTTCCAACTACTTTCTTCTCTTTTTGATTTTTCTTTTTCCGAGTGTAGTCAGTTCCTTTCACTTCTCAATTGCTCTATGAAAGGGTTGTCCAGACTTCTTCTGAGGACAGTCCCAAGCTATATGACCCTGCTCTTCACAGATAAAACATACAACACTGCTTAAAGAATCTACTATTACCATATGGCCTGAAATATCCTTGACTCCTATATTGCTGTTGGTATGAGCTTTGATTTGGCATTACATTTCTGTAACTCAGGGTCATATTTAAACCAAAGGTTGGATGAACTGGTTAGAACAGTGTCAAGTTCGGTGCTAAACCAGATTGTGCTGGCTGAAACTGTTTTTGTATTGGCTATTGAAGTACTGGCTATAGTACTATCTAATTCGTAGCCAAATTTCCAAATCCTACTGGTAAACCAGCCACTACAGTTCCCAAGAGTCCTGCACTATTTTCCACTTTTGGCTGCTTGTTCTTTGCCAGTTGCCTGGCACTTATCAGCTTAACTTGAAATACACATTCATAGGGTCTTCGTCTGATGAATCCTTAATTTCTGCTGCCATATTCCAACCTTTCCTCTTAGCTACTCTCAACATAAACGCTCTAGTTGCCACAATCTCTCGCACATCTCCCAATTCTTACTTATTACTGCATTATCCAAATACCTTCCTATTCTGCACCATTCATCATATTCAAACTGGTCTCTTGGCTTATTCATCTTTTCTTTTGCCCAGTATTTATATTCATCTACACTTTGCATACACTTCCTAAAATCATTGACAACTTTTTCCATTGTTGCCTGAACCATCTTTTCCAGAGATTTCTCTATCGCTATGTATTGCAAATCTGGTACTGAAAATCCCTGTACTCCTGCATCTCCATCAGTTGTTTCTGACCTCCTATCAAAATTTTCTTCTCGTATGGCAAAACCCAAATCAGTATCAACCCTCCCTTCTTGCCTATTCTTACTCCGATTATTTTTTTTTCCTCTATCTTTCTCTCTTGCTTTATCAACAATTCTACTAGCCAACCTATCTACCAATTCTTTCTTTGTGCCAACCTCTGACAACTCTTTATCTTTACATAACATTTTCAACATTTCTAACGAAAGCGATCCATACTAATTCTTAACACTAGATGTGACACTTTTTCTGAATCTCCTTCCAAATTACTGCCTTTAGGCAACGAAGTAGGTAAAATTTCCTGTAATTCACTACCGTTATCTAATTGAGCCATTGTGACCACTTCACTAATGACAAAGCTAGACTTGTTTGAGCTTGCAGCAAAGACAAAAGAGGGAGAACAAACATCCAACTTTCCCTCCTTAAATAGCAACTCCTATGACCATATAGTTCCGTCACTAAGCACAATACATCATACTTACAAAATTTTCGCTGACATTACTCAATTGATTTTTCAAATTTACCTCATAAATACATTATACTTACCAAACCAGTGATGGCAAATGACAAGGTCATAAAAATTTTTATGAAAATGACTATAAATGATATGTCATTTTAAAATGACAATGTCATTTATTATAAAAAAATTTTATACAAAACTATGGCAAAATGACAAGTTATAAAAATATTTTTATAAATGACATTAAAATGACAAATAAATGACAGTATCACTATTATCAAAAACATTACCAAAAATTAATTATCGATGATCATAAAATTTATCACATTCCTTCAAATCAGCTGAATTCGATACTATCTATATATTTCTAAATTGGACTTTCCTTATAAATGCAAAATAACT
Organism: Gigaspora rosea; assembly: GCA_003550325.1. Taxonomy (NCBI): domain Eukaryota; kingdom Fungi; phylum Glomeromycota; class Glomeromycetes; order Diversisporales; family Gigasporaceae; genus Gigaspora; species Gigaspora rosea. The sequence goes on along the minus strand of QKWP01001369.1, from coordinate 47,233 downwards.
CCCAAAAGTGTAATTTCGAATTATGATCGAATTAAGCTTAATCCTGGCCATTACTCAAACCATGCCCCTAGACGCTATTTTGCATTTTTTACAGTTTAACATCCATTCCTGGTTTAATGTGACTTAGTGTTCCAAATTGTTAGTTGAAAAACTTACTAGTTGGCAACTTTTCAACTAATCGATTTAAAAAAAAGTTAAACAACTAATCGATTTATTATCAACTGGTTCGATTACAATTAATTGCTAGTTATCAACTAGTTATCAACTAGTTATTCAACTAACTATAATTTATATTAATCAACTAGACGATATAACAGAAATCACAACCATGGATTGGTAACTAATTATACTTCTCGGTTTGAGATGTATCTGGTGTGCATTTTTTTTATTTCAACTTTGCCAGTTTTCAGTGTGTTTTACACCAACAGGTTATCCTCCAAAGCATAAAGGCATTATTCTTCGTATATAATATGAATTGCTCCGGGTACCAATCATAGAGTCAGTACTTTACAGTTGTCATTTTTCAATTTTCACTTATTGAAGAATAATTCGGGCAATTCTTGACGTAATAGATTAATAATAATAAATGTAGTTCATATTTATTAATGATATAATAATTTAAGTAGTTCTTTTAGTATTGCATGTTTCATTTTTTTTTCAATTATATTTAAATCGTTCTTTTTTGTTTTATATCTATATTTGAGTTGACTTTTTTTTTTTAAATCACTACTAGATATTAGACCTACCATTAAATCATAGGTTAGATTTAACCATTTTTTAATCAATTTTACAGTATATAATCTATTATAGTAGAGCTTGGATTCATTATCTGTTTTCATATTCAATTTAACGGATATTCGACAGATTTTATTATTAACTTTAGTATACAAGTGATAACAAATCCAAGTTCTATATTGTGGTTATAATATTCTGCGAAATATAAGTGAACAATCAACAATCTACGTCTTTTTCAAATTTCCATTACATAATAAGCGAGATGTAAAATAGTGAAACTATTAAAGGAGGGAGAGCGTATACGTTTAACCGATTTAACTCTAATAGTTACTAGGAGATAAGTTTCTGATTTACTCGAATAAAGGTCTCTTCAGCTCTACACTAGCTTACTTCCTTTATTTTCCTTAAGTAAAATCGGAGTGAACCCCTCTTCATCTGTCTCTCTCTTTATTGAAGTCAAATTCATTCGTTTATATACATTTGAATTTAATATACGACACATTGATGTGTTATTTGCCACGTTAACATACTGTTTAACACTACGTGCTTTTCAACAATGGTAGTTTATAATCTGTGCCCCTTAACACGCATACGTGCTAACACGTTAACGTGTTATGAAGATTTTACAAAAAGGGGCTATTTATGTTAATCATCAAAGTTTGCACGGATTGACTAATATACAAAAATAGAAATGTAAGTTTTAATACAAATTTGGGGGTAAACTAATCGGATCAAAAGCTTTTAATAAAATTAATATTAATCACTTTCAAGTATTTTAAACTTTAGTATTAACTTTTTTAATTACAACCAGTCTAACAAGCTAGAATAATAACAGCCTATGGTCTTACCAAACCAATTTATATTCTATTTGAAATAAAACAAAATAAAATCTACTTTCTACTCTCAAATGTCAATAGTATCGAATGAAGGTGACAGTCATGTGAGTGTATGTGAGAATCAAAATAGTCGAATCAGCAACCATTCTAACAGCTCTTTATGATTAGTGTTAAATAATCATTCTAACAGCTCTTTATGATTAGTGTTAAATAATCATTCTAACAGCTCATTATGGTTAGCATTGAAATAATCATTCTAACAACTTTTGATGATTAGTGTTAAATAATCATTCTAATAGTTTTTTATGATTAATGTTAAATAATCTCTAGCAGCTCTTTATAGTTAGCGATAAATAACCATTCTAAAACTCCTTATGGTTATGTTAAATAATCATTCTAACGGCTCTTTATTGTTGCCATTTTAACAATCTCTTTCGGATAAGCATTTTGTTTTTGGATTAGGATGGTTGAGATATGGTTCATGATTTGTGAGACATTTGATCAATATAGTCTTTCATCAACAAACGGCGATGTTTAATTGATAGATGTCACTATAATGAGCTTTTAAATATATATTTTCAAAATTCTTCGTATCAATGCAAATATCAATGTGATTATTAAATGACAAGTATAGTCATAAAAAGATAAATGATTTTTTTATGACAAAAATGACTTGTCATATGACATGGTGTCATTTATTTTTAAATGACAATGTGCCATCACTGTACCAACAGCACTAGCTCACTCAAGTCGATGTTACTACACAATACCCCATACTCACGAATCATTCATCGATGGGTTGTGATCTCGTGACAAATGGATGACCCGTGACTTCGTTCACGGCATCTCATATATGGTTGTGTAACGTTTGTTATATGTTATATGTAATGTAATCGTTTCATGTTTGGCTGTTGTGTCTCTTTAATTCACATTTTACTTATTTGCGTGGGTAGCACAAACCAAAAAAGGAATTCCGATTTTTAAACTAAGTGCGTGAGATAAAAATTTAGGGTTAGGGCCTTAATATTAGAGACTATAGGGTTAGAGTGATGCTTAATATAAGTAAAACTTCATTCCCATTAGTTTTTGCGTATTTTCGCTTTTTCCGCGTGTTCGAATTCTTCAAAATTTGCACTCTCCGATTGGCTATTTCCTTGTAAAACCCGCGCAAATAAGTGGATGCTTTAATGCAGAGATCGCAACACCCTGAAAAGGAAATTTTTACTCTCGCCATTATATATATATATATTATATTATAATATGACGAAAGGAAAAAGAACTACAACCCCCTGACCAATACAAAATTTACGTGATTTGCCGTTCTATCTGCACGTAGATCAATTTGCACTATATTCATTTACCAATAGCAATTTAGATCCGGATCTGAATATATTGAATGTGTAACATTCAGTAACTGTTATATTTGGCAGGTGCTAAGGTCACAATATGATCGTTTACATGACTGATAAAAGCTTTAAAGTTAATGCACCAACTTTGGCCCGGAGGGGTCCATATTGTATTAAATTCAAGATGGAACATCTAATGACGGAAAGAAATGCTTTAAATCTAATGCACCAGCTTTGGCCCGAGGGGGCCTAAATTGGTGCATTAAATTCAAGACGGAACATCTAATGACAGAAAGGAAATGCTTTAAATTTAATGCATCAACTTTGCCCAATTTGGTGCATTGAATTCAGGAAGGAACACCTAATGTTGGAAAGGAAATGCTTTAAATTTAATGCACCAGCTTTGGCCCCCGGAAGGGTCAAATTTTGGTGCATTAAATTCAAGATGGAACATCTAATGACTAAAGCAAATACTTTAAATCTAATGCACTAGCTTTGGCCCGGAAGGGCCCAAATTGGTGCATTAAATTTAAGACGAAACATCTAATGATAGAAAAGCTCAAGAAAAATTTTCTTTCCGAAATAAAAATAAGAATAAAACAAATAAATCTATTACCTTTAGCATATGGGCGGCGAAGCCGCCCGCATGATCATGTTCTAGATATTATTAAATAGTTTGTTGATCTGCATAATAAAAAATTTTTACTTATTTCGTCAAATGAGAGACTCTAAACACTCCCATTTCATTTTCCGATTTCAAAATTTTGATACACAAATAAGATTTTTTAAACTATTATTTATTTTCCGAAATATCTTTGTCTGGCCACTAATGACACCTGACGAATACGTAAGTTAGAATAGAATGCACAAAGTACAAACTCATGCATAAATCATTTTTTTATATTAATCAATATAAAGTTACTTTATTTGATTGATGCATTATAATATAAATATCTTATCTGGATATCATCGTTATCCTTTTGTTTGAATAGGATATAAAACCGGTTATTAGATTTTGTTATTAAAGGTTACAACCTTTTGGATAAAGAGTTATCCGGGTACGAGCACTAACTCCAATAAGATAATCACAAGTATGGTATTATAATATCGGCAATTTATATACATTTCAGTAAAAGGAAATACTATATTGAATTTTCTGATTGGTCGATAGCGTGACGGACGGACATTGTGCTTTAATATAATAGACTAGCATCACCCGTTGTAAAACTTGTCTACATCATAAATTTAATGTATTTTAAATAAGAACTATCTCGTTTGTTTATTATATTTATTTAATAGGTCGATATAAATCAATTACACTTTAAACTTATACTGGCTTTCAGTTTTTTGTAAATATATAAAAATCATTATTATATTATATTTATTTTATTTTTCTATTACATGCTTTACACAGCACAGAATACAATAAAAAAAGTGCAAATTGAACGCTGCGTGATAAAAGGATTATTCTATTCTATTACTGTTCCGAGTCATTTCTGAATTTACTTCAATTCTGAATTGAAACGTGTTCTTTCTCGATTTTCACCAATCGTCAATTCGTAATGCAGATTACGAGACCATAGAATAATTACTTATTAATAATTACATTTATATTTTCAATGATCTTTTCATTGATATTTATAAAGATAATTCTTTTATTGACCAAGGATATGACTTCGTGACTCGTAAAATTCGTTATAATGAATGTATACTAAAAAATTATGATCTTCAGTGTAACCCGAAATTCAAGCTAAACCTTTAAGGTCCTTTATATTGAAGAACTGCTCATGCCTAAACAAGATAGGAATAACTTGGGGATGCAAGTTTGTTATGTCAAAAATACGAAATAATCTGTGCCACCATGCTGAGCATGACATGACGGTCATGAAAAAACCTGGAAAAGATAAATTTGGTTTTTTTTTTAAAAAAAAAAAAATTAGTAATTATCTTCTTATTAGATTCGGGTTAGGCAAGACACCCGACCAGATTCCTGCTGTTGCGATCATCACATTAATAAGATCTACTTTAATAATAATTTGTTGATCTGCATAATAAAAAAATTTTTACTTATTTCGTCAAATGAGAATAACACTCCATTTCATTTTCCGATTTCAAAATTTTGATACACAAAATAAGATTTTTTAAATCTTACTGTAATATAAATATCTTATCTGGATATAATTGAATAGGATATAAAACCGGTTATTAGATTTTGTTAAAGGTTACAACCTTTTGGCTAAAGAGTTATCCGGGTACGAGCATTAGCTCCAATAAGATAATCACATGTATGGTATTATAATGATCGGCAATTTATATTCTTTCTTAAGCAAACCCGTGAACATCATTTCATTGTTCATATAGACCATATACTCTGATCCTGGTATTACACTTTGTTGCACACAATTCTTGATAAAATTCTATAAATATGCTTTCATACACGAAAAGTTTTCAAGTAATAACGTATAACGTGTAATAAAATTTGAGAATGATTGATATTCGCTATATTACCTCCTTTTTTTTTCTAATATTATTTGGTGGTGTATTTTTCAGCTTTTTGGCCATAGATATTTCAAATTTTTCATCTCCAAAAAATGATACTTTAACAGGCTTTCAAAAGCTGGTTTCCTGAAATTAAGAGTATATAAATCTTTTTCAATTTAATTATTTATTTAATGACTAGACTCGTTTCAACTCGTAATTTGTGAATTAACTCTGAAGAGTTTTCGAATCAAATGATTGAATTATTTTATTTTGAGTTTCTTCAAGTTATTAAATTTAATTTATTGAAAATGTTAAAATAATTTGCGGATTAAATTTTCATAATTCGTATCATAATAAATTCAAGTTATTCATGTCATAAGTGAATGAGTCTAGTCTGTACTAGATGAATATTAATAATTTTAAATAACTTCTTTTTTTCTTAGGTTTTAATGAAGAAACATGGTATTCGATGATCGGTTTCACTTCTATCTTAAAAATAGTTTCTGGAGTGTTTATGTTTATATGGTCTTTTAAATATACGACACTTAATGTCTTCATATATAATGGGGAAAAAGCTTCAACAACTTTCTTTAATAAATTACTTGCAGGTTGTAGTATTGTGACAGGTATAGCTGGGATCTCGCTGATCATAGTTGATCTCGGAACACTTTGGACAATATCTGGCGTAATACATAATTATTTTGAAGTTATTATTATTATACTTTTACAACAGGGAGGAAATCGTGCTGCAAATAATAATATTCATTTATATAGTATTATTTACTTATTAATAGCTGAAGATGTAACTATTTTACTTCAGTGGCCTTATAATGCTTTTTGGTTTCTATTTCAAGGTTGAATAATTTTATTTTTTTGTTTTATATCATTTGGCCATTTATGATTGACTAATACTTGAGTCATATTTACAGGTCTTTCTGTTGATTGGGTATTTTTTATCCAATTTATAAGACTATATTTTACAACAAAACGACATTACAGAGAAGATTACATTAGTTTACCTCTTAATGCCTCCTCTGATAATGAAAGTGAAACAGAGGAACACGATCTACCAGATCATCATAAAAAGGGAAATCATCTTAATCATGTGCTTTTATTACCTTTCGCTGCATTTTGCCATATAGTAGGAAATGTTTTATTTACTATCTTTTTGAAAGAGGCATTTGCGTATGTTGATATTTACTTATCTTTACTGCACTTTTATTTTATTTTTTTTTGACAAAATATCTTATTAATCTAAATATTTTTATAAACAAATATTATTATAGGTGCTATTTATTTGGCTTTAGCTACGGGTTTACATTTCCTTCTCTCGCTTTTTTTGTATATTTGGATACTCACTTGAGGCAAATAAACCAAAAAAGCCTATTTTCGTACCTGACCCCTCTATTCTAAATATTGTTTTAGTCACAATTATTTCTGTAACACTTTCAATATTATGTCTTAGGATTGGTACTTTAATTTATTCATAGTTAAAAACCGATTTATACATACAAGCTGTTCTCCTTAATAATTGGGATCTCTTCTAGTGATACGGGCTGACCTCGACCCATCGGCCGGGCGGGTCGGCCCTTGCCCCATATCCCTGCAGATCAGCCCGGCCGGGATATAGTTAAAATTTTTTCGCCTTATAGAATTTCATTGTATAACTTAACTTATAATTATTAATTAAATCACACGTAGTACATACTCAAGTTAGTGCTTGCAGTCGATAAGACCAAAATCGAATAGTCAGCTTTTTTAGTCGATATTTATAAATTAACTAGTCAATTAGGAGTTCTGATTGCATGTTCTTTTCGCTGATTAAAGCACTGATTATCGATTATAAGTTAGTAAACCACCGTCATATATTATCACTTTGATTTCCAACTATGAGAAAATAACCTGGTTTATCACCGGCCATGGACCCATCGGGCCCTCTTATATAACCACTTCTTTTTCGCAGATATAGTAGATCCTCCATATATATGCATCGCATGCACTATTCCTACCTAGGATGGCATGCCCCTATGTCCAATTTGTTTCAATTTTTTTCGGACATATGTCCAATTGAAAATGGACATATGCCCAAAAAAAATTGAAACCAATTGGACATAGTGATGTGCCATCCCTGCTTCCTACTATTGTAATTTATGTTACATTATATTGTATGTGTGCTTATGATGTGTTGGTCATTATATCGACTAACTAAAGTCGATTTTTTGAGATCAACTACTATCATTATCTCAAGCATCTCCATAGTGTAATTTTTGAGTAGCCGAAATATTGCACAAGTATTATGGCATAATTTTAACTATTTTCATATATTTTCATATTGAGAAGATCAAATTATAAGCCTATTTTGCATTCTTGTTTGACTGAAAGATCTTTTAACAATATGATCGGCCCGGTCGACCGGGCCGATTAATTCTAGCA
>QKWP01001369.1:9100-38912 GCA_003550325.1 Gigaspora rosea | reverse complement strand
GTGGCGAAACTAGAATGTTAATGAAATTAGCAAAGGATGAGTAAAAGAGGCAAGAATAGAAAATAATCATATATACGTGCATAATCATACTGTCATGTATGATGCTTTTTGATCAGTAATTTAAATTTTACTATATTTGATCTATTATAAGTTATAAAATAATTGTTGATAATAATAATGTTAACAAGTTACTTATGTATAGTATTTAATTAAAGAGAAAAATCTTAATAATATAACAATAAATTTATTTTGACCTGGGTCAAAATGACCCCCTTAGACTAACAGTCCTAGCATTACCAACCTAAATAAATTCGCAGGCAAATCAGATTTCAAGATCAGGTGCTACGTAGACGAAACGCAAAAAATCGTTCATAACTCAACATTTTACCTATGGGCCCATCTTTTGCGCATTAACAAAAAGTTTCCTTGCAAAATTTTGGTATTAGAAGACTCTTCTTAACCTAAACTAATAGCAAAATCTAACTCTAATTTAGCAGCGAAATTTCTTTAGAGAATTTTTTTTAGGTTGGTAACGCTAGGGCGTTAGTGCGGGTCGAATTATGTTAATGCTGGCCAAGTTTTTTTGTGCAAAAAACCCCGGCTGGCATCAACATAATTCCAGTCCACACAAACCCTAAATTTTACTGGAGAGTTTAAATATTTAGATAAGTTTACTTTATACAAATAATATTAATGCATAGATAAGTGCTACTAAAAGAAAACAGTATTTCAGACTTTGAATTTTCAAGGCTGATTGATTTATTATAAGTTCAAAAGCCTGAACTCTAGTTTTCATCAAATACAACTGAAAGGCTATTGTTTTGTTTACTGTTTTTGTACATTTTTTTTTATCTATGCTTAATAGTCACGCGCAAAATAGTTTGATTTACCAACATGGCTCAGTCATTCCAAAGTCTTAGAGGATTTGATCTTCATTGTGTTTGACTTTCTCCAGGAGTTTTAGCTTTACCGGGGTTTCGCCATAGTTTCGACGTTTCGCCAGAGTTTCGACGTTTCGCCAGAGTTTCGACGTTTCGCTAGAGTTTCGCCAGGTTCGACTTTCGCCGGGTTTAGTTTCGACTTTCGCCATTTACCAAAAATAGTTTCGCCTAACAACAGTAGTGTCGCCTATATTAGGGTTAGATTAGGTTTTATGTAAATATATATAAGCAAAATTGCTCCCGACATTTTTGATTAACACATCGAGGTAGGTTTAGACTGCCGTTTTTTGTTCTCTTTCATTTTTGCTTCGCCGAAGATCATCAATATTCTATAATTTGATTGGCGGTTGATCACATGATTTGTCTCCGGACCCCTATATAAGGCAATTAGTAAATCTCCGCCGATATTTACTATGAAATTTATACCTTAAAACTGCGGACTACCCCTTAATGATTATTCTACATGTTGAATATTATATATTTTTAGGAACCGAGATTAGGTACATTTACTTTCATCTCATTCAATCTCGATTGTAAATAAAACTATATTAAAGCTAAATTGTTAAAACCAGAAAAAAAAATTGATATAAACGATATGCTTTATTTAAATTTATGCCATTTTGCTTTAAATATATGTTCACGATTCAAAGGCTTGCCAAATCATCTTATTGTAAAGATGGTTCTCCAATTATCGTTTTACTGAATTTTGGGTCATGTTTAGGTTCGATTCGAAATAGAATTGAACCTGAGTCCGAACCATTTTTGAACCCAGTTCGATTCAGATTTGAGGTTGAACTTTTGGTATTAGTTCGGGTTCAATAAAAATATATTAAATCTTATGAAAATCATAAATATTCATAAACTCGGATAATTTAAATTAATAAAAATCTTTATATCCTCCAGGGATGAAAGGCATCCATATATGGAGTGTTTGCAGTGGAAAAGGCGGAAACTTAAATACATCCCATTATGAAATAATTGAGTTTAATTACTTGGTTTGATATATTTTCGTATTATTACCATATATAGATAAATGACATTATTGCTTGTCATATGATATGTTGCATTCAATTCAATATATTAAATTATATATAAACATATAATAATGTTAATATTTGCCTTGAATAATAACTTCTGTTTGGAAAATCCTTTTGGTAAGTTGTATGAAAATTTCTAGAGCCTTAATATATTAATATTTTATAAGTTTTAACATAAAATTTATGAACAGAATATGACAGTTCTGATCTTCCATTGGACGAATATTGTAAGGTAATAAAAAAACGGTTTAAATTATTTTACCAACAGCTCATTTCACCGACATCACATAGGGTTAGGGTTGGCATTTTGATTAGTCGTAGGTATATATTTTTTGATAATTTGTCATTTGATGTGATATCGGCTAGATGAGCTGTTGGTGAAGTATTGTCGATGAAAAATGAACTAATAAAAATATCTATATTTGACACTCTATTAAATAATTAAAATAATTATAATTATTATTAAACGAATTACTATATTTTACAAATTTTATTCCACAAAAGAGTGATGTTGAATAGACAATTAGAACTAAATTTAAGTTGATTTTGGCATTTCAATACACATTGAAAATTATATTAAATGAGTTTTTAAGATATTTTGTTTAATAATTCTAAATACTTTAGAGAAATATTTAAAATATATTTGGAGTATAGGCTAGAGTAATAAACCAAATGAAAATAAAATTAATTCTAAATTTATTTTTAAATTGAAATAATTTAATTTGGAAGATAAAGATTAAATTAATTTTGATGATATAAAAAAGTTAGGAGCTTTTATTGAGAAAAGGTGTAAAATGATATCAGAACAACATTATCTTGCTAAATAGAAATATGCAAATCTTCAAGACAAAAGATCTATTTTCCAGTATAATAAATAAAAAATTTTTAAAAATATCTTTTTTTTTTTTTTTTTACAATAATATATTCGATGCAATAGAGATATTAAATGATCCAAATAAACTACTAGCTTCAAAGATAATCTTTATTAAGTGACTTGGAGCACTATTAAAAAGCGGATTTCACATCCACGTGATGATCATAGCGGATTTTACTAACTCGCAGCTCGGATTTCGCCCGGTCGTATTATTTATTGTACTTATTAATCTTTTTTATAAATCCTTGCATCAGATGGCGCCCGGCCTATGGTAAATGACCTTCAAATGACCTTCAAATGACCTCAAATGACCTCAAATGACCCCAATTTTTTTTATTATTAATTTTTGTCCGAAATGACCTAGGTCATTTGAAAAAAAGGCAAATGACATCCAATTTTATCATCCCTGGCCTAAGCTAGGTTTAGATGATCCGTGTAACGCTAGTAGATGTGGCGCGAAATCTTACGCAAATATGACATCATGTATACCGTGAACTTCATCTAGCAGACATTGCATGACGAACCTCTTAACGATTGATGAAACATATAAATCAATTCAACTAATAAAATGATATTTTCTTTTGAGATCCTTTATTGTGCTTTTAATTTTCAAAATTAATACTATTTCATAGTAGTGACACCGTTAGTCAATTGGAGGTAAAAGCCTTCTTTGGACAATTTCCGGTAAATATATATTAATAAACAAAAAATCGAAAAATGAATAAATAATATATCCAGAAAAAAATTAACATTATGACTAATTTGTTACGTCATAAAAGAAAATGATGCTTTTATATGCTTCATCAATCATCATCGATTTCATTATTCGCATAGGCTTTTTCGCCATTCGCAGGTATCAATTAAGCCGTCAGTGAAATGATGAAATAAGTGTTCGTGATGTAAGCAGCGTCGAAAATGGTTTATTCATTTCATTATCTGTTATAAGGATCATGTGACGATCGATACGTATTCTGACAAGTCTTATGTTGATTAAAATAAAATCCTCATTCCTAATGAGACCAATCAAATCATACTTACGGTCTAGTTCAGTCCGGGTATGCAGTCCCCAAATCGGTCTTTAATTCCCGCAACACGTATTTTTCACCTGTTTATTTATTTTCGTTATAAGAATCTAATACAATATAGCAGGATTTATTTAATACTAATTCTAAAAAAAAAAAAACTTTTTTATACATTTCAATTAACAAACTTTATTTTGAAACCAACTTTTTAATAAGATAGACCTTGCCGAATCACTTTCTAATCTACTTCTTTCTTCTGAAATAGTTTAACCGGCAATAGAAAATGCTTGTTCTGAAGCTACACTTGTAACATCGTTGTTGTTGTCTAAATCAGTATAGTCATAATCGCTTTGTGGATCATCGGATGACAACAATTCATTGTGATGATTTTATTGTTGAGATAAAAAAAAAACTGGTTTATTTTTAGTATAAAGGGCATAATAACTTAATTGCCAAAACGATTATAATACATTTAATAAAAAAGAAATCTTTCAATTTATAGGATTACTTTTATTGTGCAATAATATTTATATCTTAATTAGTACGTAATTTAATATCCTCACTAATTATGTATTACATAAATTATTATCTTCGCTAACTATTGAATAAATTAATGTCTCAGCTAATTATTATATAAATTATAATGTCATCACTAATTATTAAGTAAATAAATTTCTTCTCTAATTATTACGTTAATTAATATCTTCGCTAATTATTACATAAATTAATAAATTAATATCTTCATAATTATTAAATATAATTATTAAATATAATATCTTAACTAATTATTACATAAATTAGTGATGATACCTTCGCTAATTATTAAATAAAATCAATTCATCGCTAATTATTAAATAAATTAATATCTTCGCTAATAATTACATAAATTAAATTCGCTCATGATTAAATAATTGGTTAGTTATTCCAATCATTTTTGTGTATTTTGTATTTTTCAGTTTCCGCTATTAATTAATCAGTCCGGACCGGTCTGAACCGGTCTAAGATCGGAGACCGAAAACCCTCCAATCCCGGTCCGACGACCGGTCCGGACCGGTCTTTTTTGGGACCGATCCAACCCTACTTATATAGACGTTCTTTGAAATCTATAAATGGCTTTTATGGGAATTTTTTTAGTGAAATATTACGTTCTCAAAAAGTACTTTAAACCGTATAAAATAAGTTACCCAGGCAATTGATTTAATCATACGAAAGTAGTCCTACGAAACTGGATTGGTTAATTGATTTTTATGTATACAAATTAATCTGTATAGACATAATCGTTATGTAATATATGATGCTTTGAGGCCTTTTTGCCGTTCTAAAAAATAATGATGTTGTAATGATCATCATTTTTAATCCTAATTTGTAATAATCATAATCGTAATATGATAAAATGTTTTGAGGCTTTTTTGCCGTTCTAAAAAATGACAATATTGTAATTGCTCTATACAGATTTTTGAATATAAATACACCTCCCAGAACTTCTTCGCTAAAAAAAAAAAATCAACCTAAAAATTCAAACAAGTATAAATATAAATCTCTCAACTATCTAAATTATTTACATACAAGAATACTGAAAATGTGCCAAAATTGTAATTGTGGTTCCGCTTGTCAATGCGGTACAAATTGCAACTGCCCTAAAGACTACACTACTACCAGCACTACTCAACAACAATCCACGAATACGCAAAAGAAAACTGCCTCTTGTGGTGTCAGGTAATTAAGAAATATTTTTTTCGATGGTTTAAAAAATCGGACAAATTTCTATTTCTAACTTCATTTTTTAATAAATAGTACTTGCAAATGTGGAGAAGTTTGTAAATGCACCAAAGGCAACTGTAAATGCTAATTTCTTATAAACCGGTCCTTTTTATCTTTTTTCATTACTATTGATGTATAGTCAATCTAAAATGTAGTCTCTTTCATATTCATTTAAATATCTCAACGCATTGTATATTGGGTTCAAATTTATTTGAAGTTCTTGTTAAATAAAGTTCGTACAAATTAAACCTACTGTAAAAAGAAAATATAATTTGTTGCATATAAAAACCAGATTCTGGTTACAAATCAATTTTTGGTAATAATTCAGTACGTAAAAGTTATTGTGCAAGATGATTATAATACTGTAGCTACATATTGCTCTCATAGAATTAATATCACATGCGAAAGTATTGAATGATTTTCGGATTACTGGTTCATACACATTGTTTAAGTCCTTATTTAGTGAAAAAATTGTTTAATTTTTTAGAGATAGAACCTGCTGCATGATATCATCCATTATTAAGTTCTAAATGTGATACAGTATGCTATATAACGTATTTATCCGACATATGTACCCTACAGCAGTTTTTGAAGTATATATGTAATAATAAAACGTAGCTTATTTGGTATACCACAAGTACCACGGGTACAAAACCAAACAAGGAAAATACCTCTGGTACTCATGTTGGATAAAATACGGTTATTTAATAATCACAAACAGGATCAAAAACAACGTCGTTTTGTCAAAAATAATTTATAGCTCGATATTGTTCAAAATTGTGCAAGAAATCACCTTTTGTGCAATAACAAAAGGTTTTCCTTGAGCGATTTACTCAAGTCTCTAATTTTAAGATAGACCAAGGTAATAAATCCTGCAGATAACGTATTATTACTAAAATGTATTCATTCTTCTGTTCAAAAACGTACTGATATCGGTAGGGTGTGTGTTATTTTTTCTCATAATGGATTATATATTTATTTTTTTATTTATTTAGACAAAAAAAAAAAAGAAAAAGAGGACAGATAGCTAAAGAAACTTCTTCACATAAAGCAAGGGTTACTAAGAAGACAGAGAATAGTAAAAATTGAAAAAATATTAATGTTCTTTAAGAACTTTATATTATTTTACTAGATTTTCAAAAAAAAAAAATTCATGTATTGCATTATATAATATATGCATGTTTATTAAATACAGTCAATTCTCCCTAAGTACATGATGTTGGGACTGGTAAAGAAAAATTAAGATTTTATTAGTTTTATATTATTACAAGAGTATAATGGGGCGCGCCCCTATTAAATAACTAGTAATAAATATTTTAATTTTAATTAATATCTTGTTACTAATTAAAAAAATAAATTAAGATATTAATAACATAATAACTATTGAATTACAAATAAGTGAATGAAATAACACTTGTTATTTAAATGATACATGGTATATTGTCAAGACTGAGCTGGTTTGCAATAAATTACTGTAATTTCTATCATGAATTATTGTAAAACATTTTGTTACTGAAAATATAACGAATTTAGATGACTGCCCATATGGAACTCTCAGAGCTTGTAAAAAATCACAGTTATCAATGGTTAAAATTGTATTACCATGATTTTCATTATGAGTTGCAGTAAAACGTTCTTTTTAGAAAATTATTTGCTATTCCAGTGGCTGCAGTATGTAATTAATGCCATACAAGTTGCATTAAAATTTTCACTGAGTTATATAAAAAAATTCTGTAATGCTTACCCGCTATTCTGATGACCATTATGTGGTTGCGGTTGAGTTAACCTGCATTAGAATTGTCATAATTTTCATGTGGTTAAGCTTGAGTTAGTTTGCATTAAAGATATTATTTTTCATAAAGAATTCTGTTGCAAAGCCTCACTATTTCGGTGCAATTAAGGTCGAGTTAGTCTGTATGAATTATCATATCAGAATTATTGTGATTTCTACCATGAGTTACTTTAAAAAAATTCTGTTATAAAAACTCGCCATTTGACGCCACAGAATTGGTTAAAGTTGAGGTAGGTTGCATTGGAATTGTTTTGTATTTTCTATGTGATTGAGTTGGCTTGCAATTGAAATCATCAAAATTTCTATCGCGAGTTACTGAATATTGGTTGTAGCAGAACTTGCTATTCTGATAATGATGAAAAAGTGAGTTAGCTTGTATTGGAATTATCGTAATTTCTTTCATGAATTACTATAAAAAATGCTGTTACAAACCTATTCGACACATAATACGCAGTTAAGGTTGAGTTTGCATTTGAACTTATTGTGAATTATTTATTTATTATGAATCTCTGTAAAAAAAAATTTTCATACAAAAACTTGCTCGCTATTATAATAATTACAATATGTGGTTGAATTAATTTGCATTGGAATCATTATGGTTTATATCATGAGTTACTGTAAAAAATTCCGTGCAAACCTCAATATTCCGGCGATATACATTTCGTGACTCAAAATGAAAACTCAATTTAATATCTATAAAGTGCATGTAACGAACGAAAGTTAGTTTAAAAATTATAGATGACAACTGAGGTATTCATATTTCAATTTTCACGCATTGATTTTTGAATTACTGAATTACTGTATGACGATCCTTGCGATAAACATAATCTGTATAAAGTTAGCTAATTCAACACAACAAATCAAATTTTCATCAGCATGACCAAACATCATTTATAACATTAGAAAGGAATTAGGATAGGATAAGGATATGAAAGAGCACATTTTCTGGAACCTACTATATTGCATCATACTGTCGCTCTGAAATCGATACTGCCTGAAGTTATAGCTTCAGCTGAAATTAGCCCCTGAAATTAGATCATCTTGCACGCGCTAGCAGGTAATTTTAGGCAAGTGGAACTTTAAGTGCAAGCAAAATGCTAACTTCATATGTATGCGCACTTTTTCCATACTTGGGCTTTAACAATCAATCTACCAATATAGCTTCAATTGATTGTCGATCATGCATAAACATGTTCACTAACCAGATATTAAATACTGGTATGTCAATTTATTTACCCACATACGTACGTAACAGGCTGACAACTAATAGTACCACGAATCATATACAATGGAAGACATTCGTGATAGTGGGGTACTGAGAACTCGTAGTTCTAAAAGTAACGAAAAGAATTACGTTACACGACTTAATGTATTTGTTTGGACTCTGTCGGCAAACAATTTAGGCCGGGATGAATTTTTATTGGAAGTTAGCAGAAATATATGAATAGCAAAGTTAGCAATTGGCCGACTGGCCGGAACAGCAATGACCACTCGCGAAAGTAGCAATCGTGATTGCACTGGGGATCGCTGTGGAACAGCCGGTAGTTCCTGCTTGCTGCAGCAAGCGGGCTGAGCGCAGGGATAATAGAATCACCTTTCCCGATCTAGGAGTGGGTCGTGAGAATTTTTCACTTGAGCCCTAGCTGTTCCGCTTTTGCTTTTTTTTTTATACTCCTTTAATCCCTTTCAACGCCGATTCCTGTTTTCCTCTGGTTTGCGCCAATGCATCCGTCATTGACATGTGTTTTCCAATTTTATCTGATTCTTCACATGCGCGTGGCTGTTTCTCTTTTCGATCACGTGATCATCGTCACTTCGCATTAGTTTTACTATGGGATTGCGACATTTGTATATTGATATAAGAAGCTAACCAATTTAAAAAATTATATTGCCATCTAAAAAATGATCGTGACATTCTAATATATTATTGTAACATTGTTTCTTTTCATATCAAAGCCATTAGTGCACATATATGGGAAAGCTGATCAACAAGGATACGATCATCGTGAGAAATGATTCTGCAATGTACGACGAGGTATTCCATTATTAGTCAAGGCACTTTTATCCAATCAGATAATTAAGAACGGACACACTCGTGACGGCTGGTAATTTTATAATGGTTTGAAAATTTTAAAAACTAATAACTTTAATTCCATTCTAGCCTACTATGAACCAAAAATCAATTTATATTCGTGGCTGAAGTTGATACTGAAGTTGCACTTAACCGAAATTAGGCACGCATTAGTTTCAATTTTAGGTGGGTGTAATTTTAGTCTACTGAAGTTGCAATCTCAGTTGGGTGTCAACTTCAGTCATGACATTTATATCAAAAACTCACCACTGGCCACCATCCAGGTAACTGCCATTAATCAATAAAACACCACGAGCGATGGCTCCAATATATGACGGATTCAACAATTAGTCTGCAAATGATGCCAACAAAAAACAGCTCCAACAAAACGATGACTCCAACAAAACGATGACTCCAACAAAACGATGACTCCAACAAAACGATGACTCCAACAAACGATGGTCCCAATAAACAACGGCTCTATTATTTTTTAAAAAAAAACAAAGCTTTTCTTGAAAAATGTTAAATTATAAAGGAAAAAACGTTTGAATTCATATGTTTTACCTATATAAAATCAGTTTTCTCTGATTTTCTTGGTTATGTTCATAATGTACCCGCCCTTCACAGATGCATTTGGCGAAAGCCCTCACCTTGATGCATCTAAAGATATAGCGAATATTTGCAAACGGGAGAAAGATCAAGCGAAAAAAGACAACAAAATTGCACAAGTTTGAAGCTATATTAATTTTCAAGGAAAAGCTAGTTTTTATACTTTCTGATTTGTGAAAATTTCAGTAACAATTTTGTTTTAAGAAACATAACGTACTGAGGCTAAGGTTTCGGACGAAAATTTAAAAAATGTAAATTCGGCAATTTGTGTAATTTATGAAAATCATATGATAAATTTTTGGATGTGTGACTGATATATTGTTGTGACTATTTAGGATATACGTTTATAATCACACTCGTTTATAATCACATATTTTCATGATACAAATTGCGTGATTATAGAGGAAGAAGATAGTACTTGAATTAAACGCTCATTTTTTGTATTTTGTTTCGGTCAAAACGTTATATCTCTTTGATAAACTCTCATTATAAGTGTTGGACAAACTTGATGTTTTTTGGTTGCTCTTGTATCTATTTGATTTTGAGCATAGGATTAAAATAATTTCCTTGGAATTATATAAAAGGAAGCTGCATATATTTTGGTATTGGTACTAGATTCAGACAGATATCAGATTCATATTCTAGATTCTAGATGCCGGGGCAAGATATCAATCACTTGTGCTAAATACAATAAAATTGCCTTTGTAAATTTTTTTATTTTTGTATAATGGGTAGACAAATAAACTTTTTTCACAAGTATTCTTACAAAAACCTTTGGTGTGATATGCACATTTTACAAATATTTTCTGTAGAATTATTAACCATAAGATTGTAACGTGAAAATCGAAGAAAATAGTGCTGTTTTTAAAAAAACGCGAGTAACTCATAATTTTGCTTATGAAACCTCCTTTCGTGTTTTAACAAAAAAAATTTTTTGTTAAATTTGAGGTAGAGACGGTCTTTGCTAATTCTCTACCTTACTTTATTTTAATGCTAATCCTTATTCCAAAATTTTAGATTAGTAATGTTATAGTTTGTTTTGTTCCAAATCTTTAAATTATTTATTCGCTTTTGTAATATTACAATTTCAACCTGGCGGCGAAGCAAACTTCTAGTTAATTAATAAAAAAAATCTTTTTAAAAGGTTAACCGATAAAATAAATCTTTACCATTAGCTCTATCAAATTTGTCGGATAAGTAGTAGTAAAATTGGCATTGATTAATAATAATAAAAAACAAGTCCCAAAAAAAAAAAAAACAAAAACAAATAAATAAGTAAAACTTTATTAAAAAATTTTTTATTTAATCAAATTAGTTAAATAAATGATTATGATTGGCTAGTAAGTATTAAAATGACTAGAAAAGATAATCAATATTAGTACAGTACTATTGTAGTAAGAAATAGTAAATTAGTAAGTTATGTAGCCAATCAAAATATTGAAGACAGACAGAGTTATAGTAGTTACTGTATATAGATTTAACAATCCAAATTTGCAGATAAGAGGTTTAAAATTGCTAAAAAAAAAAAAAAAAAAAAAAAAAAAAAAAAATTAAGTGATAGATTAAAAGAGTGACTGGTTTTTTGTCTACAACACTTTTACATGGATAAGGCTTTAAAATGTTATGTAATATGAAAAACATTCTAATTAAAAATATTTGAAATTTTGAAAATGTCAAACATGATAACGAGAACATGAAAAATTAATCCATTAATAAATTTTCCAATTCAAAAAGAAAAAATTATCATTGATTCAAATATTTGAGAATATTTTAAGGAATAATGTTTCAAAAATTTGTGATTATAAGTCAAATAAAATTGTATTTATTAAAAAATGTTATTTTATGATTTATGAGGTTTAAATATATTTATTTAAAATAGAGATTAGATTTACATAAATCAAGGCTAAATTATTTTATTTTCATTGTTGGATTCGCGAATTTATATAAATCAAGCAGAGCTTCGATTTTATTTTTGACAGGTAATCCGGATTCTATTAAATCCGTATTAAATCCGTATTAGATTACATATAAAGCTAGTTTTGTAGCACATTCTTAGATCCGTTATTTAAGTTCTTTGACCGATCTGAGTAATAATCTGGATATCAGAATCTGTCTGGATTTAATTATCAATTCGGATAGTCGGATTAACGATCGAAGCTCTAAATAAAGTCTAATATTTATTACATAATAAATTAAGAATTCATATCAAATTCTTTGTTATAAATTTGAAAAAAATATCTATTGAAGTTAATTCGCTTACGAAGATTCGAAGAGCATGGATAAATTCGTATAGATTCGATTATAAAAGGTAATAACCATTTTTTTCATAAAGATTAAATCGAAGAGAATCAATCATCTTATAAAAGTATGATATGTTATTAAATTATTTTGCGAGCAAAAAATATCTTAGGGCTGCCTAATTCCGGTGGATTTAACATTAACAGTCCCTAAACAGAACCTTTTACCATCTCCTGCTAAAAAAGTTTTCATAGCTAAATATATATAGACATTTGTTCAATAATAAAATGATAACCAAAATACATCATTTAATGATTAACGAAAGGTCATGCTTAGGGCTTATCTCTAACCGGTACAATTTAGTAATTGTCATTTGGTGTGATGTCGGCTACATGAACTGTCCGACTGTCGAAGTAAGGCGGATTCCGCCTAAATCATATAGTTTAGAACGGTAATAAAAAACTTAATTTATTAGTCGGTCACACTAGTCGTGTCGATTTATAAAGTTGAAAAAATTAAAATCTGTGTTAATTTCACCAGAATAACCTTAAAACATAATTTTATTTTTTTTTTTAAATACCCTTTCTATGAAGGGACACCGGAAGGCGTAATTTAAAACATAATTTTAAAAATTTCACATGATTTTTTTTTTTATATATGTCGTAGCCCAGATGACAATCTAAATTAATTTAGCCCAGATGTTAGAGTTAGATTAGGGTTAGATTTGCCAATTTTCATCTGGGCTGCCAGAGATTGTCATTTGGGCAGGATGGTCATCTGGGGCTACAACAGTGCTACAACATATATATATATTCAATATATTCTGACTCGTACTTATAGAATGTATAGTAACACATAATATGTTGAATATGTGTTTTGGAAAGATGTATTATTAATTTCTAGAAGAGTGTACAAGCCTTCGGAAATAATTGTTAACATTGGAGGTATCTTTAGGCGTTCTCAAGCACCAGCCTAGACACGATTAACTAGTGATTGAAATAAGCACAAGCAATATTAAGTTATTCTCATAAAAATCAAGAGTAATAATAGTATTGGAATTTACTCAAGTATCATCCTTGTAATGATTTGCTGATAATTGTAATGATGCTCAACTGCTTTAATAAATCAATACAAAGACCTTAATCTGTGGTCGAATAGCTTTTAAATGTGTTATTAAACGGTATAAAATTTTTTGCAAATACATAATAACCAATACGTTAGGTGCCAATAATGAATAAAAAGCATGCTCAATAACAGATAACTCTATGTAGTTATAAAGTCTTGATAATCCTGTGCAAAAAAAAGGTGATTCGGAATGATAAAAGGAATTCTCAAGCACCTGAGTTAATAGGTCGGAACTCAATTTTTGATTAGTGAAAAATAAATTATTCGGTCAAACGAGTTTATTATCGCGATGAAAAAAAAAAAGATGGCCAAAAACCATCTTTTTTTTATAATAGAATTTTGCTGTTTGGCTAAAATTTAATATTCGCATTTCGCAACATGAATCTTTAATTACCGTAAGGATTATTACTTCAGTTAATCGTAGTAATTGTGCACGATCTCTATAACTAACTAATCACATTAGAAGAGATGTTTGCGAGCACCCAAACTCCCCGAACTTTTTTACTAAGGAGACCTCAGACCCCCTATATTCTAGACCTGGGTGTGAATCTCAAAACTACAATAACCAAATGCGGGGTTTTTTAAATATCTAGGCTGCCTGCTATGAATGAAAAATATGCATGCTTTTTAAATTTTTCCTTCTAATGGTACAAATACTAGACCCGGTCTTTTATACGGGTATTTTATTTTCCGACACATTTCCAATACATTTCGGCCCATTGATTATTGTGAATTTTATGTGGAGTAAAATATATAGCAAGTACGATTTTGAGATGAAAAAAAGAGCACGATTTGCGGATACTTCATATCTCGAGTTCTTCGTACTATTGTGATATCATACTTTCTTGTCCACGATATTCACGAGATTTTTTCTTTGTGCTGGATAATAAAAATGGGTCAGGTGGATCAACAATGTTTTTACTTCAAATACTTGCAAAAAAAAAAATTGGTTTGAAGAATTTATACATATAAAAAGAAAAAATTATTAATCTGTTTTTAGTCAATTCTAATTATTAAGCTATATGCATATCATGTTTTTGAGAAATAAGTTTTTTTAGAACGAATAATGGCATTATGCAGCAAGTTATAGCTCCTACAATATTCGCAAGTTTTACAATGAGAATGATTTTTACTAATACAATGTGTATAGTGTTTTGTTTTGAGGTGGTGCGCATTTCGTCGACAATCACTTCACCGATATGTCATTTCACTGACAATCAATTCGCAGACATGTTTATTTTACAGACAATTATTTCACCAACAGTCATTTCACTGACAAAGTAATTCTGGTCATTTGTCATTAGGGTCAGGTTTCGAATTAAAGTTAAGTTTAGTGCAATTTTTCAAAAGCTTGTCGATGAAATAATTATCGACGAAATAAACATGTCGGTAATTGTCGGTAAAACGAGGTTGGTGACTTATTGTCAGTGCTATTTAAACAGACACAGGCATTGAAGATTATACAGTTGACCATGCACACATAAAGAATTGGCTTTTACTAGTGGAAGGATTATTTACAAAAAATCAGTTACAAGAATTTGACTTCTATAGTAATATGTAAAAAGTTTTTTATTCGCGCATGCTTTAATTTGTACATAATTTAACAGTACAATAAATTCAAATAATCTTTATTAAAACAAAATAAATTTTGATCTAAATATACATGGTTTTAAGATATTTAGATGATATTTAGATATAGAAATAAATACAAGACATGATTCATTTGAAATTAACTACATGCCAAACTTTAGATGGTAATGAATAAAATGATTTAAAATAAAATAAATTAGCATTTACAAGAGCCTGGGGGACAGGTACAAGTACTTCCACAGTTGCAAGTACTATTTATTAAAATTAAGTTAGTATAGGAATTAGGCTGGTTCAAACTTTATTAAAAAAAAAGATTAAAAAATTAATTACCTAACACCACAAGGGGAAGTTTCATTTTGTGTATTCGTGGATTGTTGCTGAGTAGTATTTGTAGTATTGCTAGTGTTTTTAACACAGGCGCAATTTGCACCACATTGACAAGCGGAACCACATTTACAATTAGTGCACATTTTTCAATATGTTCGTATGTGAGTAATTAATGAGTATGTTGGTTGATGTGCCGGTATTGTATTGTTATTCTTTTGACACTCGTTGAATTTTCTTTGATTTTTAACTTTTTTTCTTTCTTGCAAAGGATTTTTGGTGGTGTATTTATATTAAAAAATCTGAATATCGAGATAATTCTAGATAAATTCATGTAAATTACTACTATGTAAAATCAGTGAACAACAAAAATGCCTTAATGTATGATGATGTCTATAGATAAAATTTTTTTATTAGAAATGGTGACATTGTGAATGGAAAAATGCTCAATGTATGGTGACGTCCATAGAGGTTAGTTTGTATAAGTTTATTAATAATAACTAATACTGCCATAGTGTTGTGATTTTGTACAGTCAGGCCTCTGTAAATGCATCCCCTAAATGCATAACCTCTTTAAGCGCAGAAGTGCATATTAATTATCTGGCCCATTAATGGGCTTAATAAATAAGTGTATATTCTTTATTCTGTCAATGCATACTATTTTCTTTGGCCCACTAATGTATACTACAGTCCGGGATTTTACGAATTTGATATCGATTCTGGAACTTTCTACAGGAAATCCTCAAGCGGTGATTGGCTTATAATCATACTTTTTGGCTGAAGTTCTCAGACTTTTTGTGCGACTAGGGTTACGATCCAAACCCTTTTTTTAAGTTACGGCATTATCACTTAGTTTGGGTTTGAGAACCGGGCTTTCTACCTAATTTGGGTTCATAACCCAAACCCAAATATATGTCCCATTTTGGTGATATTGTCAAACTCAAAAACAACCAATTTCTTACATTTATAGCGCTTTGCAAAAAGGCGTGATCCATAATATTTGTGATGATGATCGAAGGAAATTTCGAGGATTCTAGATTGTCTATTGATCAGTTGTTTTTTCTATATTTGTTGAAATCTGTAAAGTTCTCTTAAAATCGGAGAATCGTCCAATTTCCCGTGATTTACATGACTAAAATAGCGCCCTGGCTAAAATTATCATTAATGCATGTATGATGATCTAACTTCAGGGGCTTAATTTTATCCAGACGCTAAATCGCTATTTTAGATGCAACAATTTCTGCAAAACGAAATAAAAATATAATAATAAAACTTTAAATTATTCAAAACTTTAAAATTTTAATCGAGTTCGATCTTCAAGTAGGTAGATGTAAGTCAACAGATCAAAAAGATGGCTAAATAAGGATATGCCGGAAGCAGTCCATCCGGTTAGATTAGAGTTAGCTGTTAATTATAATTGGGAATACTATAGGCTGGTGCCGTGGAAGAGTGCACATGAAGGCAGAAAAGTAGAATTAATCAACTGCCTAATTTAGAATCATAATATGGGATCTTAATGATACCATTGTCAGTGACAAGTGTAAGAAGACGCATGCGATATGCAGACCAGAGACCCGCACCCGTAGCCCTCCCACCCATAGGAATTTACATAAATTCACGTGAATCCTTCCATTTTATAGTAACTTAAACTTCTCATCAAGACCGGCCTATTTTATGCAATGTGGAAACCACCAGCTGGTGTTATGCATTGCAAATTCAACTGATGACGGCAATACCTGGCGCAATCGTAACTGCTATTTCTTGGAGCATATCCAATTTCGGTTTACACATCAATCACACTTATGTATGTTTAGTGATACGGGTCAATGAAAAAATCGTGGGCCGGGATCGATCCTAAAAAAGCTCGGGCCGCCGACCTTTTGCTAGTAATTTTTTTCTGATCAAAATCAGTCAACATATCTGTATTAAACGTGCAAAAGGCGTTTCTTGTCGAACTTTTGTGATATTAAACGATTTAATTTTTGTTCTTTTTGTCCTTGAGAAACTTTCGGCACGTTAGTATTTTATGTTGGTTGATTGTCTATGCCACCGAACATTTCTGATCCTTATATTATATTTTCTATTTGCCAATTTATTGACATTATTATAAATGACTAGCCGATTTATATTCAATTTCTAGCCTGAAAATATGCTTAGAAGAAAAATGATTCTAACACTCCTCTTATCAACCGGCCCGGCCCACAAAGGTGCAGGCTGAGGGTCGACCCGCCGATCAACCCGGCCGTTGGGCCGGGGTCGACCCGTATCACTATGTATGTTGCTCATACTCAATAAAAGATCTTTCAATAAAGTTAATATTTGGCGCTACCATCTAGATTAGGAATGAGTACAGTTATAGGTGTTTGTAACTGATGCTAGTCGGTCAGAGGGGCTTAGCTGACCAGCTAAATTATAATTGATACCAACATATAAACAGATCAACGTGGATCAGCATGACAAATGGCAGACTTTTTAATGATCAAATTCATGAAATACAGTTTTTTGTATTGGCATAATTTTCTGATCCTTATGTTTGCATTTTAATCTCAATTATCTTAAGAACTACTAAGCAAATTTTGATGATCTAACCACTGTTGGAACTAGAAAAATTGGCTCTACAGCTTTAATTAATGGTTAAAAAAACCTTTAAATAGTAAAATAATTAATTGACTATAATGGGTTATTTAGCTGGTATGACTGATTGCACTGAGCTGGCTATAAGTGAATAACCAATAATAGCTAACTATAGTAAACTATACCCAATTGAACCCATCCCTAATCTAGATGTATGCAAATAATAATATACTAGGTAACAGCATTGTATGTCCGGAGCAAATATTTAATATATACACTATTATATATATTTATAGCAATATAAGTTGATTATGTATTTGTTATTGTTTTTGTCGATCAGTTGAATGTGATTGGTTGTATCACGTGATGTGACCGGACAAACAAACCTTGCATATCACCCTTTGCTTTGCTCTAGACAATTGCATATATGCAATGCTTTTTAGTCTTATTATTTTTTTCATAAAATATAAACAATATTTATTCTGCTAATATATTTATAAAAATCATGATTATAAATAACTAGAGAATATATACTTATCAATCAATGTGGTTAATAAAATTTATAAAAAGAGTAAATGCTAATTATTTTTGTGCTCAAAGCTTGTACAAATATAAGTTAATCTATATAGTATAGGTTAGTGTTCCTATGAACCTGAACTGAAGCTTAGATCAAGTTCAGGTTCAGGTTTAATATTGAACCTGAACCTGAACAGTACCTGAACTTGAACATTTTTAAAACATATTCAAGTTCTGTTCAGTATTGAACTTTTAGAGCTAATTCAGGTTCAGTTTAGATTCAGTTCAAAAGTTCATAAACATGTTCAGGTTCAATCTAGCATTTATATGAACTAGTGTTTCTAGGTTTTGTTCAGTCCAGCCTGGTTCAGGGTTCAGATCAGACTCAAACTATAAATTAATTAGTAAAATTTAGATAATTATAGCATTTTGTATAATTTTATAATAAAATTATTAAAAATATTAGACAATTTCTATTTGGACACTAGGTGTATTAATGCTTAGTTACACAAAACAAATATAAAAGCCAATCAAAATATTGAATTAAATGCACTTTATAGATCATATGCAAATCATTTTTTGCACAACAAAAATAAAGCAAAAAACAAAAAATTTAAGATAGTATCATAATATTTTGTTTATAAAATCAACATTGAGCTCTAATAAAAAAGATTCTCATAAATTTATGTATAAAATATGCCTCTATCCTATTCCAGGCCTTAACTCTAACTATAATATTAGAAAATTTTATTTATTTTTTTGTTTATTTGAAAAAAATTATTGTGATTTATATGTTATACAAATTTGCATTTCAAACACCTAGTATCAAAATTAGTTTTTTTCAAAATATTATATCATTTAAAATTTTACTAATCAATTATAACTATAACTATAACTATTACAATTTAGCAGTTAATAATTAAGAGCTATAACAATTATAATTTAGCAGTTAATTGTAACTTCTTGCACTAAGAAAACTTATTTAGTATCAAAAAATAGATTAAATCAGTATATTTTCTCAAAATAAAAGAAAGGATACTTAATTTTGAAAATTTTATCAAAAATTTAAAATTAAGTATCTTTGTTTTAAATTTTAAGAAAATAAAATAAACTATACCAAAATAATATATTTTTTAGTACTAAACAAGTTTACTTTGGGGCAAAAGGTTAGAATCCTTTAGTAAAATTTAGAGAATCATAGAAATTTGTATAATTTTTATTAATAAATTATTAAAAATATTATTTTATATAAAATTTTACTAATTGATTATCTTCTTGTACTAAGTAAACTTGGATTATTGAAATGTGCATATTGAAACTCAGTTATAACTAGCCATAATTGGTCAATAAAAGTGCAGCAAATCAAAACCTGCAACTTCACAAAATAGTTACTATATCATTTATTTTCTATATTCCATTAGAATCAAGATTTTGTGAACAAATACAAAACTTAAATATAAACTATACTTTATATATTTTGTACTATGTTCCTAGTAAAAATAATTTTTTATTTTTGTCACAATTGAGGTAAAATTAGCATTTGCATTTTGAAAATTTTATAACATTTAAAACATTAAATTAAATAAAGGGGTGTATGATATTTCAGAATGTGTATAAGTGATATTTTGAGCAAAAAATAGCTAAATTTTTTGAGAAGTCAAATCTGAATTAATATCTAGGCCCACTATTATACACAAATACAATAATTGCATTCAGTTGGACAACATGTCCCTTAACTGCTAAAATATTTTTGCTCAAATTTAAAAAAAAATTAAATCTACAGGGGGTATGAATAATAAATTTTGTGGTATAAAAAATAATCCTCTATATTAAAATTCCAAATTTTATTGAAATATGCAATTTGTTATTTGAACAACTTTACTTAAGATATAAAATTAAAAACTTATAGCTATAATTATTGATTATGTTTTAATTTTGTTTAGGAACCAATTCCAGTTAGCAAAAAAGTATTAAAATATTAACTAACATATATTAAATTAACTTTATAGTGCTAGTGGTTTTAAATTTTTAAAAAAATTGCTTTACAAAAAATATTACTTCTCTTTTAAAAATTTATAAAATGTAAAACTAATCCACAAGTTTTGTTCTTTTTGTTCTAAAGAATAAAACTTGTAGTTTAGATTTCAATTTATAGCTAACTGGTAGAGCAGTAGCTTTTGAAAAATTAATAAATTGTAATAATATGAATATATATATTTAATTAGAATGTATTATTACAGTTATATGATGCATCTTTTGGGTAGCCATCAAAAACCTGGTTTATATTATTTATATAATCACTAATTTTACTAATATGATATTATATATATATAAGTTTACTCTAAAAAAAGCACTCTCTAAATAATAAAAAGTGCATTTTCTAAAACAAAACTCTCTCTAAACAAAAAAAACTGCCTTTTTTTTAAAAAAAAAAGCACTCTCTAAAAAAAAATACTAAATCTTGCATTTTGATTAGAAATAATTATATTGTGAACAAAATTATGTGTTTGAAGATTTAAAGCTACTAGTACTATATAAAACTGATTATATTTATATTTCAATATTTTGATATTAGTTGATCTTATATTCTGGTTAAAATGTGCATATAAATGTACTATGTATACTGACAGGACCCCAAAATATACATAGATAGGTAAGGTGACTTTTAAATTTTTTATTAATTGCTGTATACAAGACTTTTTTATAAGATCAGTACGCAAAATTTATACCTTACAATAAAAAAATTAAAAAAATACGCAAAATAAAATTCTAACCTTGATTATAGCATAAAATTTTATATAAGCTATAGCGATATATAAAATTATAAAAAAATTCTCACGCATATATACTTGCGCATTAAGATTCAAATACATCGAAGAAGTTTTTTTAATGCAGCTTTATGCAAATTTCTAAAATTGTTGCGAAGATTTTTAAAAATATAAATTTTGTGCATAACTTGGTTAATTAGATTTTATATAATATATATCAAAAACATGCAATTTTTATTGGTCAATTATAAAGTTTTACAAAAATAATATATTTTTATTAAAAAAAACTACAAAAACATATTACAAGAGATACTACAAACAACCTTGGAGACACTACACAAATACCATAAAGACATATACTACAGAAACACTACACAAATGCCATAGAGACACACCATACTAATGTCATAGAGACCACCACACAAACTATATAGAAATACCACAATCGCTAAAAAGATACCACAAACGCCATAAAGCATTACTATAGAAACACCACAATGCCATTATAATACTATGCAATTGCTATAGATATTACAAATGCCATAGAGTCATCGTAGAGGCACTACAACTGCTGCCAATGCGTAGAAAGCAAACGTAAAAACCGACGAAATCCCTAGTGTAATTTCAACTAAAAATGATGAACCTACGAAAAAACACAAGAAAAACGATAAAAATAAAAAAACCTTCTAAATTACTAACATGACAAGAAATTTGCCTCTAATCTTAAAGATCCCAACTGTGATCTCTACTACCCAACACCAACGATGAAGTCTTTCTCAGTTTTAGTACTTTTGTTTCGGCGACATCGTTCTTCGGAGTCTTTCACATTGTCAGTCACATTCTGGAAAATTGCGACTTCGACACCAACTACAACAACAAAGTCCACGAATACACTGACTTCAAGAGCGATGATGGTTAAGTTGCATTCTAATAAAAGAAAGTTTAGGTAAGATAAATATTGTAAATAAAAAAAAAAAACAGAGAAAAAAAAAGCTACTTATCTTATCCCAAGCGAAGATAATCTAGATCTAATTTAGATCCAAATCTAGAGGACGAACTTATTAAATAAATAAAAAATAAAGAAATAAATATTAATTAAAATAAAATAAGAAAAAATTATAAAGAAAAAAAATAATTAAAAATAATTAAAAAAAATAATTATAATTATTAATGCCTTTAAGTGATTTGTTGTCAATGAATTTATATATTTGGAATTAATTATCAGAAGCGGTGTTTTGTTCTTGTAAATTTTGGCCCGTTTTGGAAAGTGTACTAACTATTTATGTATATTTGGGTGAAACTTTTGTCAAACAAATTTTATAGTACATTGTATTGTACGTACGTACAGTACGTACGTACATACATACATACGTGCGAATGTACGTACATATGTACTGTACATACAAACAGTACGAACTACAGTACATTGTACTGCTTGATTTTTACTTCATGAATTTAAGAAAATTTATAAGATTTTGCATTTTTTATTACTTTTATACTCGATTCAATATAGATTAATATATTAATTTTTTGTACAATTAATAAATTTGTTTTTTTTTAATTCGAATTTTTTGCCGAACTGATGAATTGATAATCAGTGAATGTCAAAGACCAAGATAAAAGCTCAGCGAAAAATTTTAATTAATCAACAAATACATGTACGTTCATTGTGATGCACAAAACAATTGTATCATATAAATTTATCATACTTAAAAATCTTGCATTTGCTTAGGCATATGTTAATGGGCTGTGCCAGTGAAACATACTGTTATTGTACTTATATGGGCATACTGAATTTGATATTTGTATTACTTTGAGATAGCGATAATATCATATGATGAAACGAAATCAGGTAATTTATATTGATTTTGAATTTGATATATATTATTTCTTGATTTTCATCGATTGTGAAATGACTATACATGAGGACGAAATTGTTTCGGGTTCTAAAACCCGAAATTAAAATTTGAAGATGAAATTGTTTTTGACCTATTTTACTTGAAAGACGAAATTATTTGATACTTTTTTTGAATAGACGAAATTATAAGGAACATATCCATATAAATTTTATTTGTTCTTCCTTATAAAAAATTTTAATTTTCTCTAATGAAGATGAAATAGGCCTTTTTCAAAAATCACTTTTGGTGGCATCACTAGAAATGACCCAGGTCAATTCACATGAGACCACAGCAATGTATATTAATAATGACAATAACAATTGTACATTTTATCAGTTTAATAATTATTATTGATATTTGCATTGATCCATATTTATAAATATAATTCTTTATTGTTCATGCTTAATTTTTTTTCATTATATTTGAATCAATCTTTATCGTCTTGTATTACAAATGTTCTTCTTCAACACTTGCAAAGATATAGCTTATAATAAATGTCTAAATCTCTACTACTTATACTTGTAATAATTCTCTAAACACCGACCTTTAAAATGCTTTTGATGGCTGATTTCTGATCCGGTGATATGTCTCTACTTCTGTAATATGTGTTGTATGTAATTATATATATATTTCTACTACTCAGTGATAGTAAATGACCTGGTCATTTGCTGATTTTCCTAATGACCCCAAATGATCTCAAAATAACCGGTCATTGTTGGTCATTCAAATCTTAGATCATTTGCAAATGACTCATGACCAAATGACCGCGATCATTTGGAAATGACCGCGGTCATCTGAGTCATTGGTCATTTTGTATATAGAATTAATATCCTATTGGTCATAAAAACCTGTGTAATTAAAATTTAGGACTCGAATAACTTTAAAGCTTGAACAAATTAAGTCAATAATGGCCCAACTGACGTTTTTCAGTTAGCATGGGAAAACCATATATATACTGTACTACAGGAAATCATGTACAAATATAATTGACAAGAATAATATGAATAATTGAGCAATTGTCATAATTGTACAAATATATAAGGCGCCTAATTGCAATAATGGTTACTTTTTTTATTATTAAAAAAATAATGGATTTTAAAATTTAGAATTAAAACTTGTATAGTATAAGTAGTTAGTAGTGCGAAAAAAAAGAAAAAAAAAAAAAAAAAAAAAAAAAAAAAAAAAAAAAGGAAAAAAAGATGGCTTTCATAAATGGAAAAACAAATCGTGCTGCATTGTCACATTGGACATTTTCATCTTGTTAAATACGTAGATTGTGGTGAAATTTGTACACGTAATAACTTTTTTACAATGGGTAAGAAAAATCATAACTTCCAGGAATTTTTTCACTTGGTCGAACCTGGCAGCCCAAAAGCGAATAAGAAGGCGGTCTGCCTTTTATGTATATGAAAGTATACCTTACCTGTGGTGATTACGAAGCCTGAGTGCTTTGTTTCCAATAAGGCGAAATTATGTTGAAGTCATCTTCAAAATTGCCCAAATTTTAAAGAACAATATGCCGCGGACGAAGTTTTGGAGATTATTGCACGCTCAGTACCTGAAGATGCTAACAGTGAAGGTAAATATATTAAATAGTTCATTTTATAATTGCTCGTACAATATATTAATTATTGTTGTTAATAGCAGACAGAAACATTTCTGATTGCGAAGACAATATTTCTACCATGTCTGAAATATCAACATCACATTTTTCATCTACTAATGAATCCATTTTATCGTCTAATAAATCTACATCTGCAAGCTTCTCCACTTCAAAAAAAAGACAAACATTTCTTGATAATTGTATTATACGTCAACTATCTGAAAAGGATAATTGGCATTTCGAGAATTTGATCTTACGTATGATTGTATCAAATGGTCTTCCATTTACTTTCATGGAAAACCAAGAAATGAAAAACGTTTTTAATTTTATAATGCCAACTATGAAACTACCTAATGACGGGCGATAGGTAATCGAATTCTCCCAAAAGTTTCAATGAAATTAACTGAAGACATTTTAGAACATGCACGTGCAGATAGCATTGGTGTAACTGCAGCCTTCGATAGCTGGACAAATATAAAGCAGGAGCACCTTTTTGGTGTTGTCTTAATTACTTCTCAGGGTTTACTTTTAATTTGGAACGCACGTAATATCAGTAATCAATAGCCAAAAACTGAAAATGTAAAAATTCTTATTAAAAGTGTAATGGATAATGCAGAAAAGGAAGGCATCCGAATTAACTGCTACGTATCAGATTCAGCTGGCGAGTATGCGGCGGCGAGGTACGTTTAAATATATACTAATATACTTATATTTATATATGGATCTGAACTTTTTTTTCTATAGACGACAACTAAGAATCGAATATCCTAATAAGGTTTTTATACCTTGTATGGCGCATCAGATGAACTTAGTTGTCAGCGATATTTTCAAAGAATCAGATGCATATAAAAGAACATTAAAAATGCAATACGCATTGTAAGCTATTTTCATTCGACCCCCTATTTTACCAAATTACTACGAGACGAGCAAAGGTCATGTTATGGACAAACTGTCTCTCTTCTTTCCCCAGCTGAGACGTGCTAGAACAGCATTTACTTTTGTTTTCATTCTATATTGAAAACCGAGGCTGCGCTTAAGGTAATAATATATTTTATAATAGTGATGGGAAAAATGCGCATTTTATAATAACATGCGCATTAATGCGCATGTTATATAAAATGCGCATGATTCTGAAATATGTGCATTAATGTGCATGATTAAGGAATCATGCGCACGCATAAATCCATCTCTATTTTATAATAAATTAAAATTTTTTTACTAAGAAAATTTTGGCATACATTAAAATATTCTAATAAAAAGTTCTATTTATTTTTAATTAGACATTTGCGACAAAATTTTCACCCACTAGAATCGGATTTGTTAGTACTTCTCAGAGTGGACTTTCGCGGCAACGATTTATGGCAGGAAATTCTAAAACAAGCAAAATGTTTCCACCCGATATTATTTCAATTATACAAAGTTCCAATTTTTGGATCCAACTTTATGAACTTTAGGACTTGCTATATCCTTTGTGCTGTGTACTAAATAAACTCCAGAAAGATGTTGCAAGACTGTACGAGATCGTACATTGTTTTGGATAGCTTATTAAGGTTTTTTCAAACCATAAAGATAAAGATTTTGCGGACATTTGTCACCCGATTAGAAAATTGATGGGCTCAATGGGAACAACCACTACTCCTATTATCATTTGTTTTACATCCGAAATATCAGCTTTCCAAGTTTTCTTCTTGCGGTCCCAGCCTTTTCTATACACATTTTAGTCAATGGTTGTATTATTATTACCATGTATAGTTCGAGGAAGTACCAATATGCATTTTACGTGAATTTTTGTTATTTCAAAGAGAAGCATTTCCTTTTAGTAATGAGACTTACAGTCAGTTCGATGAAAATGTTATTGATTTTTGGGATTCAGCGAAGGGTATTGCGCCAGAATTGTCTCATCTTGCCTTACAATTATTTGGAATATTTGTTAATTCAGCTTCGGTTGAAAGGTTATGGTCGACTATGGGTTTTTTGCATATGAAATGCCGAAATCATTTACCAGTATGTACAAATATTTATTTCATTTTAATTTTTTATAGTATATGGTATTAATTTAAATTCTTTATTTTAAGTACTAAAAAGTGCTAGCAATGAGCCAATTGCGTGGTGATATATTAAGCAAGCGAAAACGTAGTGACGTTGAAATTAGAGGTCTGATCCGGTCAAAAAATATCTATTCGAATATTCATTTGTTCAATCTTATTATATTCGAATATTCATTGAAAATATTGAATGAATATTCGAAATATTTATTGAATATTCACTGAATATTATTGCAATAGAATTCAAATATCATATAATTGAAGTTATTAATTATTAATAACAAGGTTCGCGTTGTATAGGATGCAGTTGCAGGTGAGTTATTTATGTGAGAAATAATCGAATTATGGTTTTATTAATGGTTGTAGAACTGTAAATTAAAAGATTTTTGTGCAACATATGATTTAATAAAAATGTCTAATTTAGAAGCATATTAATTGAAGTTGGTAAACATCTATCACTATTTGTATCATCTGAGTAGTGTTAGTTAAAAACCAATTAGTTGCAACTTTTCAACTAATCGATTTAAACAACTAATCAATTTAATATCAACTGGTTCGATTATGATTAATTGTTAGTTAATTGGAATAAAAATAAGATGTATAAGAAAAGTGCTGCAAAGAAAAAATGAGGTTGTGGACTTTCAAGTCTATCTTTTAAATAATTGGTGAGTAATAGATTAAATTAAAATCTTGTAAGAAATTTTTCTTGGCATCATAATTGATATTTCTTTTTTAGAAGTTCAAAATGTGAACGATTGGCACAAAGTTATAGTCTAGAAACTTTTCTTGGAATCATAATTGATATTTCTTTTTTAGAGAGATTACATGATCCAAAATTAGCCAACAAAAATAAAATTTTAATACTATAGATTATGTATATTCTGATTTTGCGTGACATAGTGATGTAGCTTATTTATACTTATTTTAACTTCAATTATATAATTTTGTAATTGACTAAAAAAAATTATCTGTCGTTTAATAGTTTAACCTAACTGGTTTTAATACCATTTTGAAAAGATCAATGTCATTTATCATCATAGCATCACCCCTTAAAAATTTTCACTATCTGGTCAAATCAAAATTTAAGTCATGTAACATAAAATTAAACAAAAACGCCTTCAAACCCTAACTCTACCTAAGCAAAAGCAAAATTTTATGCGATTAAATGTTTTCAACCCTTAGTTATCTAAGGTATATCTTGATTTTAGTATACCAATTTTAAATATTTTAACAACTTTTGGATTATAATGTAGATAACTCGATACATTGTAAATCACATGATAATCATACCATATTGGAATTTTTGTTTTCAGGACTATTATAGTCCCAAAAGGAGTTTTTTTTCTTTTAGCAAAGATCCCATATGTAAGAATAATGACGACGATATTAAAAGATAAATGAAATTATATGTACTGTAGTATGAAGGCATTTATTTAGAAATAAAATAAAATAAAATTAATAAAAAAAAGTGCACAGATAAAAAATCCGAAATGAACCTAGGGTAAAATTGAAAGTTCGAAACCTTATCTTTATAACAAATAACATATTATTTTTTTAATAAAATAAGTCAGCACTCATGAATAATGAACCGGATTACGATAACTGAAATTGAATTGTACACGTTGATGGTTATATGCGTGTTAGAATATATAAATCTTTTACATTACCTACAATTTATATACTGTACATGTTATTTTTATTAATAGTTTAATTAACAATTCTTGTCTATCTAGGGTAAATGAACTTTGTTGAAATGAACTTGTTTACGTATACGATTAGTAACATAAGTACCGAAATTGACCAGTCAGAATTGAATTTAATAATATATAGAAGATAGCAAGCGATCACTTGATGACAATCCTGATCATGGTAGAACTTTTGTAATATAGAAGATTACAGTATTATATAGTATAGGTCTACACTGCATAGTAAATTTCTAATTCAGTTTCAAAGCCTCACTGCTTATAAAATGCAGTCGTGAGTAAAAAAAATTTTTTTTAAAGAGTTTAAATTTTATTTTTTTAATTGGCATAGATAAATGGTTTTTTTTATTCTTACTTTTTTTACTATTACATTTTTTTTATAGTATTGTCGTCTTACTATGCTGTCGTTGTGGTGCTTTTATATTGTTTTTTGGAGCTTTAGGTATTGTCATAAGGTTACCATATTATATTGTTGTGGTGTCATAATGCTAATATTATTTATTAACATAACTGATAAGGTGTAAAAACCCCAGTTACAAAAGAAGCATAGAAGAATTTGGTCCAAGCTTTAGAGCTTTTTAGTTATGGTTGTATTCTGTTCTATGCATTCTATTTTTTTAATTATTAAACCAAGATACTAATTTTTGCTTGTTTTCTTATTTTTAGATATATAATTAAAAATAATTATAAAAATTAGATAGATTTAGAGCCAAAGTATCCCTTAGATTGTAACACAGGCAAATTTGCCTGCATATTTTAAAATTTTTAATAAAATTTTAAATATTGATTTTAGCCATATCTTTTCTAAGTAAAAAATATTCTTTAAGTTTTGTTTTAGTAACTTTGTTATAAAATTTTTTTAAAATCATTAGAAAACTTTAATATAATAAATGTTTAAAGTTCTTGTATTGGCATTTTTACTATTAAAATATTTCTTTAGATTTTTTCAAATTTTATATGTTCCTGTCTATAAAAAAAATCTTTACTTCTAATACAAGTCTTAATTTTTACAAGTAAATCATTAAAGTTGCAATAATGAAAGTTGTCATCCTTTATATAAACTACAATATTGTCTTAAGAACTATAGTTCTAAAACTAAAACTAAATAAGATCGCAGAAAAATTGTAATAAAATTTTTTAAAAAAATTTTTTCTTAAAATTATCTATTTTCAGCTTATATGTAACTATAATTTATTT
Source organism: Gigaspora rosea (assembly GCA_003550325.1). NCBI lineage: Eukaryota > Fungi > Glomeromycota > Glomeromycetes > Diversisporales > Gigasporaceae > Gigaspora > Gigaspora rosea. The sequence goes on along the minus strand of QKWP01001369.1, from coordinate 9,224 downwards.
TCTTATAATATAAAAACTAATTTTGCAAAAAAGTAATCCTTATTTTCAAATATAATTGTACAAAGTTTTATTTAATTATTTTAGTATTTTAAAAAAGTAAATCAGAGCTAAAAAAGTGCAAAAA
>QKWP01001368.1:74882-142851 GCA_003550325.1 Gigaspora rosea | reverse complement strand
ACTAGAAAGTAGATTTATTATTGTGATAGACTTGTCTGCTTGATTCAAATTTTATTATCTGAATTTATATAGTAAATTATTAGCAAGAATTGCTTTAATTAATTATAGTATTTATATTTTTAATATCGTTTTTAGTATTATATTATTAGAGTTAGCATTTTTTTACTTAAGGCCAATTGGACTTATAAAGTCCAATCCAAATTTATTAGCCTTTTTAGCCTTATGTCCAATTAGCCCTGTCCAATTGGACGTGTCCAATTGGACATGTCCAATAACAACACTGGTATAGATATAAGTTTTCTAGTAGTGGAGTTAGTAGTTATTTTACTTTCTAGTATAGTAAACCATTTAGGTATCTTGCCTGGTATGAGAGAATTAATTCTTGGTGAAATATGTTCCCATGTAAGGAGTACAGAGTTGTCAAAAGATGTAAGTTGTTCAAGAAATATAATATGTTTTGATCGAAGTTGACGTTTAAATATTGGATAGTGAGTATGAGTTTGCAATATATTTTCAAGTGGTGTATAGGGTAAGTCTATAGTATAGGGTTGTATTATATCTGAATATGCATGAATCGATAATTCAAAATGTTTTAAGAGTAGGATAATTTTGAAAGTTGTAGTATTTTTGTTAGTTCCGTCTATTTTAGGATTAGAGTGTAGTAGTATATTAGTAATAGACCATAAATTGTTTTGTAGTTGTTGTAATCTAATATGTGTACTAGTGCCTAATAGTTCTTTATTGTTTAGTTAGAGGATAAAGTTGGATATATGATGTTGTAGCTGAATATCCCAAATATTCTTAATACCATAAATATTATAGTTAAGCATTGTACTATTAGGAGTAGATTTGGCTAGTTTAGCTTTGTGTTTTGCAACTATAAGTATCTTGCAAGGATTTTGTTGCATATTGATTGTGACAAAACAATGTTGTGAATTCGATATTCGAGTATAGGTGTTATTATAGTATTAATAATATAACTAGCCTGTTTGTCAGTTATTATTTTTGTGTTAAGAGTATTTACAATCTCGAATATTTCTTGTGTAATTAGTTTGATTTGAGGGTATGTTTTGGTGTTGGTAGTAAACCAGCAACCAAGGAATTTGAAAGGAGTATGAAGAGGTTGGGTTGGAATAGATGAGTTAAGAAAAGTAATAGAATAAAATCTATTTACTAGATCATAAGATTAATTTAGATTTATATAATATTATATTATATTAAAAGGGAATAGAAATTTGGCGCACCTGCGACATGTCGCATCCCTAATTCCAACCAATCAAATTGCACGATTTTGTAGACAAAAAATTTTAAGTTTTAAAAATTAAAAATTTTACTAGTATAATGTAAAATTAAATAAGCGATATCAAAGCATATAATGTAAAATTTTATTCTGAACAACTTTTTCTAAGTCATAAAGATAGATTGTCTTAGTAAAAAAATACTCTTTTATAAGAAAAATCAAAAATTTCGATTGTTAGCAGATATAAAACTTTTTTTTTACTAATATAATCTATATTTATGTTCAAGTATTACATGTAAAATTTACGCTAAACAACTTCTTCTAAGTTAAAAAGTAGATTGGTTTAGTAAAAAAAAACTTTTATATGTGCTAACTTTGGGAAATTTTGATTTTCTTATAAAACGTTTTTTTTACTAAGACAATCTATCTTTATGACTTAGAAAAAGTTGTTCAGAATAAAATTTTACGTTATAATATGCTATTATATATATATATTACACTTTATTAAGTAAAATTTTAAATTTTTAAAAAATAAAATTTTTTGCCTATAAAATCAAGCGATTTGATTGGTCGAAGCAGGGGTGCGACATGTCGCAGGTGCGACAAATTTATTTTCCCATATTAAAAATGTTATAATATTTATAGTAATACAAATCTATATCGATATTATGATCTATAATTGTAATTTAATAATTTAGATTTGTTAGAATCCTCTCTTTGAGAGAATCATTTTGGTAGTTAAATCATCTAAATTGGTCCAGTTGATCAAAAGTTATTTAATATTAAATTTATATATAAATTTATAATTTTAATTAAAAAATTTTTTATAATTTTGCCCAGAATTTGATAATTCCGGCCAGAATTACACCTGATACATTGGCTAACCCACCCGCCTACCAAAAAATCCCCAGATTTCTGTCAGCTCCCTTATGAATATTTTATTTTTCTGATATTAAGAATAAAGCTATCCCTTGCTTTGTTACGCAGGCATATTTGCCTGCGAAAATTTTAAATTTTTAAATTTTTTAAATAAAACCTTAAATATTTTTTAGCTATATACTTTCTAAGTAAACATTATAATATTAGTTCTGTTTTATCAACTTTATTATAAAATTTTTTTAAAATTATTAAAAAACTTTGGTGTAATAAAAGTTTAAAGTTTTTGTTTTGGAACTTTTACTATAGAATTTTTTCTTTAGGTTTTCTCAAATTTTATATGTCCCCGTCTATAAAAAAAATTTTCACTTCTAATGCAAGTCTTAATTTTTACAAGTAAATTATATAAAGTCAAATAATGAAAGTTGTCATCCTTTATATAAACTACAATATTGTATTAGAAACTATATTTTTAAAACCAATATTTAAAGAATTCGCCAAGATATTGTAAAATATTTTTTTGGTTAAAAAATTTCTTTAAAATTTAATATTTTCAGCTTATAAGCAACATAAACTTTTTGTCTTATAATATAAATTTAAATAATTCAAAAATATAATCCTTGTTATTAAATATTATAATACCAAATTTTATTTAAATATTTTAAATAATTAAAAAAATAGATCAGAGGTATATTTATAGTAATTTTACAGGCATATTTGCCTGCGAAGTAGTACTAACTAAGGAATAGTATTTGTTTTTTAATTTATTAAGTTTAAACAGGTTTAAAGTTATTTAATTTTAATAATAACAGTAAAATTTGGCTACTATAATTTTGGCCAGAATTATAAAATTATAAAAAAAGGTTAAAAAATTTAAAAATTTTTTTTTTGTTTTTTTTTTTTTTTTTTTTTTTTTTTTTATTTATAATTTTTTTTTGCAATTTGATTGGCTCCAACCCAACTTCCAACCCAAAGTTAAAGGTCCAAATTTTTTTTGCTTGCTAGATTATATTTTAGTTTTTTTTGTTTTTTTTTTTTATTCACAAAATTTTCTGCAATTTTATTGTCTCTAAACCAACTTCTAACCCAATTCAAAATTTGGCTACCTATATAGAACTAGTTGATTTAAGGGTTTCTGCACTATAGTGCATCTGCAATTTTGGTTGCCTATTTAAATAGAACTTTGAAATATATATAAATAGGCTAGGTTTGTTATAAAATTACTAAAAAGAGATAGATTTGTAAAAAAAACTTTAAAAATAAGCAAAAAATTACTATAAATAGAAAAGATACATATAAAAAAAACAAAAATAAGGTCTCACCTTTAACATTTAAAAAAAAAAACAAAAAAAACAAAAATAAGCAAGCTAATATCTGATTTATCCATATATATTTTGGGATCCTATTTTAGTAGCTACCTGGAGGTTCTATACTTACTACTATATCTGCAACCCATATACTAGCATTGTCTATTTAAACTAATCTCTCTTTTATCTACCAATTATTTTTTTATATTACTAATACAGTTTTTTAATATATTAGTTAGTTAAGATTTATACCAGATAATAAGCTATAATTCTTTAGGACTCTAACAGATAGTTTATTCTCAACAGAAACTTAAAAAAATAAGATCTAACAGTTAGTTATTATCTTTGCTTTTTTGTTTTAACTATTATTGTCTTTGCTTTAGTTATTTTTTTCATTTTGGTATAACCTTCAATTAGCTTTCTTTTTTTAAATACTTTTTAAAAATAGTAGAAAAGTGAAAAAAATAAAAAAATTTCTTAAAAGTGTTAGTGTTCTTGCAAATTGTCAGAAAAATCTATTATGTTCTTGCAAAATGCCAAAAAGGTTAAAATTGGTAGTTCTTGTAAAGTACTAGAAAAGTTACAAAGTATTGAAGAAGTTAGAATTAAATAAAATAAAATAAAAATTAAAAAAATAAATAAAAAAAAAATTACAAAAAATAAAAACAAACTGAATAAAAAATATAAACGATACCCCAAATCTCCATTTCTTTAAACTAAAAGTTCGCATTCTTGCAAATTCAGAAATTGTGAAAGCAAGGTTAATGTTTTTGCAAAATGCCAAAAAAATTACAAAGTACTAAAAAAGTCTGGGTTGGTTTTTTTGCAAAGTGCTAGGAAGTAAAGGTTCTGCTCTTACAAAGTGCCAGAATAAAATAAATTATAAAACAAATTTAAAATATATCAACCGAAAAAATAAATAAAGTCCTAACTAAATCTTTATTTCTTTAAAGAAGCATTTTTAAAAATTTAGAGATAGCTAGAAAAATTAGTTGTGTGTTCTTGCAAAGTGTCAGAAGTTTATGGCTTGTGCAAGATTTTGAAAAATTGTTTGTTTTCTTGCAAAAGAGTTCTTGTAAAGTGTTAAAATAAAAATAAAATAAAAAAATAAATAAAAAAAAATTGAAAAAAACAAAATGAAAACAAAAAAAATAAAACAAAAACAAAAAATAAACAAATCTAATTATAAACAAAAAATTTAATTTGATTTTGTAGTACAAAATTCAAATATCATTAAACTATTTCAAAAAATTAGTCAAATGCACAATCCAGATTACAGATCCACTGATTCAGTTTGGTTTTCTAGTCCTAAAATATTTTGAAATATTTCAAAACCATTTTTAAAATATTTTGAAACTACTTTTAAAATAATTTGAAATTTTGTTTTTTTGAAATATTTCAAATATATTATAAAATATTTGGCTTATATTATAGTTTATAAATATAAAATCTTACATAAGATTATACTATTATAAATTTGCTAATGTCATTGGAGGTATTAGCTTGTTGGTGCTGTTTTTCAGTAGTTAGTGATAGGTTTCTTCAGGTTTTGTTGATGTAATGCATTATTTATTAGTACAATATTTAATAACAACATTGAATATATATTTTACAAGGTATATTGTATTCTTTAATTAGAACTGGCATTATTCTTTAATATGCAAGTTCAAAATTATTTAGATGCACAGTCTTTAAAATTGATTGTTTTGAATCCAAATTTTGTACAAGTAAGCATTAAGTTCCAAAGAATAAAGTATAAAATAAAATTTATATTTTAGCTAAAAGAATTACTAGTTTATTTCATTTTGTTCATTTAATTTAAATAAAAATTTGTTTATTTAAAAAAAGACAGAAAAAAGTTAGTTTTTAATAAATGGTAAAAAAAATCTCATAACTTTATAAATACTATATATAAGAATCACTTAGTTGTAAAATTTTTCAGATAAGAAAAAGATAAACAACCTATGCATCTAAAGAAGTGAAATATAATTTTATATATAAAAATATATTAAGTAGTTCATTTATTAATAATTATTTAAAATTATAGATTATTTAAAAAAATAAGTAATCCACATATAATTTTGATTTATATAGTATACTAATCATTCTTTGTTGTTAGTAGCTAGCTTAGAGATTAGTATAAGATTAAAGATTAGAGTAAGTTGGTTAAATTTTAGATTAATTGTATCTGCACACAAAAATATGTTAGCAATAATGTTTTTTTTACATAATATAAAGTAATTATATCAACTAGGAAATCAGAATCTGATATAGGTCCGAAGCGAAAATATGCAACGGTCTTTAACAATTGTTACACTGACTGCAGATCATCATGGGGACCATCAATCCTAATTTTATTGGCAGTTTCTGACTAACAATACATAGACATGTGTCCTCGTTTATGCATAACCTAAAAAAAAAAAATTATTTTAAACCAAATGAAAAATATTAGATTATGGTAAATAAGCATTTATAAATAGACACATGATTTTCTGTTTCCAATTCTTAATAATCAGACTGAATTAATGCGATTAATTAAGGTATTAGCTAATAATAAATAAATTTTTATCTAAAATAATTTGAAGGGTATTAATTAGATAATAGTAAATAGTATTTATTATCGCTATGAACAAGATTTATGAAAATTAATAATTAATACGTAGAGTTTTGATAAAATTGATGATTTGTATTTCTATTGGATAATTTTAAAAAAAGAATACTTATTAACTCTGATAATCAAACTGGGCAACCTCCCTTATGGGCTAGGCAGTATGGCACCAGCCGGATTCGAACCTGCGACCTTTCATCACAGACCCGCGCTCTAACTGTTACTTCATATCAGAATCGAAGTATGATTTTTTGCAAAATATTATCCCTATAAACCATACAATTCCCAGTTACACAAATCATGATTCACATAAATGCGATATTCTTTTTTTTTTTTTTTTTTAACTTGTTATGCTTATTACAGTATAATTTTTTTTTTCATTGTATGTTGGTGACGTCGTCTGGAGTCGTTGTATGCTTTATGTTGGCGCTGTCGTCTAACCTTCGCTTAAAATCGTCACATATTTGGTGCCCTCGTCGTATGCTAGTGTTTTCGCTGCATGTAAGTAACTTCATTTCTGAAGTCGCCATTAATTTTGCGTCGCTATTTTGACGCCATTACTGACATCGTTCTTGATGCGTTACTTTTTTCTTTCTTTTTGTGTTATTTTGGTTATTTTATTCTCTACTAATCACTTGTATGTTTTCTTTTTGTAATTGTTGATTTGTTATCACTAGGTTGATGTCTTAGTGGTTTTGTCGTATGTTGGCGCCTCGTCATTTTCAGTGGCGCCGCTAATTTCTAGTTGCTATTTTTGATGCCACTATCGCCGCTTTTGCTTATTTCAATTCTTTACCAATTGCTTATTGTTTCCTTTTTGGTCATCATTGATTCGTCACCATTGAGTTGGTATCTTTGGTATTGTTATGGTTAATTATATATTTCTTTAGAGTCATCGCTTTAGTGCCGTTGTTACTGGGATAATGAGAATAAATTGGGAAGTTAGGGTAAAATGTATGGGACGCGGGTTAGAGGTTAGAGAAAGGGTTAGAGATGGTAAAGTCTTCAGGACCAGGACCTTGGAACCTGATCTTAGGACCTAATTTACAAAAACCAGATCCAAATTTTAGGACCCAGGTTCATAAGGTCTTTGATAGGTCCCAATATAGATAATGCCAAAAAAATAAAATTCTTGATTTGCAATTTATAATACTTCAAGTAATATCCAGTTTATTTGGTAATCCAGCAAATATAATACGAATATTGTCTATTTAAAAACTTCTAAGACAAATTCATTGGCTGTTTTATTTTTTAGTCCTTTTAAAGATGTGATCGTTATCTGGTTTTGGCCAAAAACAGATATGGATCGCTCTAAATCTTTTAAAATCGTAAGCTAAAACCGTTAAAATCCAAAAGATATAACTGGGATATAATTATAGTGATAAATTATTTTCTTTACATTTGTTGAATATACATGCAATAAAACTGCAATTTAAAAAAACTTTAAGAATTTATTGAGCATTGTTTTTTTTATTTTAATTAATATTTTCGCTTAACATTTATTGTATAGCTTCTTTAAAGCAATTAAGTTGTTTATTTTAATTACTAAAATATTTCGCGTTTAAATATTTGCATGATAGCTTTTTTAAAGCTAATTATTATTATTCTCAATTCTTAAGACTTTTGTTAGCAATATTCAATGCTTCAGTTTTTACCACGTGATAAAACCAAAGCATAGTGCTATCAAAAGGTTATCTCAGCTAATGATGCCTGACGAAACTCACGTGACCTGACGAAACATAATAGTTTTGTCATTTCGTCAGTGACGAAACTATGACAAAACTTATGGTTTCGTCAGGCGAAATAGTTTCGTCAAGCATCTATAATCTCAGCATCACTAATATAGACCACGATTCATCATATAAGTGCATTAGTTTAAAATAAAAATATTAATGCTCACAAAAATATTAGTGCACAAAAAAGGATACAATAAATTAGCTTTATTTATATGAGTGATTAATGAATTAACATATAGAAAGGCATTTCACGCTTATATAGTAATATAGCTCAATTGATTAAATCATTCAAATCACTAAAAACTCAAGAAAAAAATTTTTAAACAAGTTATTTCCTATAATATTTGTAATTAAAGATAATGCCTGAATTAAATCAACTTCCCGTTTCTAAATCATACCATATTTAGAAAAAGCTCATAAACTTAGAACACAATCAGAAAAGTATAATTTAACATGTATTCATACTTACTTTAGATTTGTAATGAGAATTTACACCTGCTTTTCTTTGATAATGCTTAGATAAAAGCCTAAAAAGGAGCTACGAGAAAGATAAGCATCACTCAATTAAAAGATAAATAAAATTAATTGTATATTTTGTAATTTGTGAAATCCTCCCCCCTTTTTTTTAAATATAAATTATAAATCGATTAAATCAAAGATTTAAAAAAAAAAAATGGATATTGAAAGTGATGAAAATGCTAAATATATAATCAAGATGAAGAATTATATGATCAATTAACCCAGACATCCGAAGGAAATATATCAACCAATTCAATATTAGATGAAGGAAATATTTTAACTAATTTAAACAAGAACACGAGAAAACCATCACCTTTGTGGCTATATTTTAGTTTCAAGCCTAGCCATCCTGATATTCCTATTTGTAATAAATGTGGCCAAAAATTTTTCGTCTAAAAGTAGTAATTCGAGTTTAGAGAGGCACTTTAATAGTCAACATAATATTATCGTTCTAAAGATTAAATGCTATCAAACCAAATTACCTTTTGCTCATAATAATCCATGGCCTGAAGCACAAAAAAAAGAATGTGATCTAGCTTTAATCACTTGGATTATTATAGATTAACAACCATTTTGTATTGTTAAAAACAATAAATTTCTTGAATTAATTAATATACTTGACTCATACTACAAAATTTCTGAATGTTATCAGGTTAAGGATATGGTTGTTAGCTATTTTAATGAGCAAAAGACAAAAATAGCTGATATTTTGCACAAAATCCCAGAAAAAGCTTCCTTGACTTCAGATATGTAAATGTCAACTATTAATAATAATGCTTTTTTTGGCATCACAATTCATTATATAGATCAGCAATAGAGGTTTCATCAGTTTTTGTTGGATATTATTCCCTTTACTATACACTATACAGGTAAAGTTGTAAAATTATATATTCTCATAGAATAACACACAGGGGTGTATTTTTGAATTTTGGACTAAATTAATTTTAATTTAGTCCAAAATTCAAAACCATGCCTCTGTGCGTTATTTCACAAAAATATAATACTATAATAGGACCCTGAAATATACATTGATAGGTCAGATATGAGTTTGCTTATTTTATGCAGATCTTTTTCATTTATAGGGTCATCTAAAGTCATGTACCCACATGATCAATCGTGTAGATCAATAATCACAATGTAATTATTGAAAATTCAAATAATTTTATAACTTTTAGCAACAATATCTTAGCAACCACCCAAAAGAATTTGATGAATTTTTTTTTATTCTGATTCTATTGAATGGGAGAATTAAAAAAAAAATTCATTGAATTTTGTTGGGTGATTGCTAAGTTATCTTTACTCAAAGTTCTTTAATAAACGATTCTCCAGTCAACTGGTTCAAAAATTTTTTTTTATATATAAATTTACTATAAGTGCGAATGCACAGCGTCTCTATTTAAAACTTTTTTTATACTAAGTTAATTACCTTTCTGGCTTAAGAGACTTTTATAAAGCTCATTAAAACGCATTTAATAGTGGTTAGAGCATCAAAATCAGCTTGGTAAATACCAAAAGATCTTTAAAAAACCTTTCTTTTACTATGTAAATTTCTTTGCAAACAATAGTATTGTTTATAAAGAAATTTATATAGTAAAAAAAGGGGTTTAAAGATATCTTGGTATTCACCAAGCCGATTTTGACGCTCTAACCACCATTAGATGCGTTTTAATAAGCTTTACAAAAGTCTCTTAAGCCAGAAAGGTGATTAACTAAGTATAAAAAAAAGTTTTAAATAGAGACGCTATGCATTCGCACTTATAGTAAAATTTATATATAAAAAAAAAATTTTTGAACCAGTTGACTAGAGAATCGTCTATTAAATAATTCAAATGCCTATCAAAGTAATCGTTGTAGCAAAATTTTTTAAAACTTTGAGCGAAGATATTTTACAATCATCCAACAATATTTGATGAATTTTTTATTCTAATTCTATAGAACGTAGAATTAAAATAAAAAAAATTTATCGAAATTTGTTGGGTAATTGCTAAGATATTTTCACTCAAAGTTTTTTAAATAATTCAAACACCTATCAAAATAATCACTATGGCAAAATTTTTCAAAATTTTGAGCAAAGATATCTTGGCAACCACCCAAAAGAATTCAATGAATTTTTTTTTTATAAATTAATACTATCTCTTCAAATTAGGATCATAAATTATTTAAGAAATATTGCCTTAAATTATTTTAGAGTAAGCTTAATTATCAAGTCAAGCCTTTTTGCCAGACAAGAATTATGTTTTCTAATTTTATAAAATGGTAAATTTAAAAAAAAAAATTCATCAAATTTTGTTGGATGATGGCTAAGATACTCACTCAAAGTTCTTTAAATAATACAAATGCCTATCAAAATAATCGCTGCAGCAAAATTTTTCAAAACTTTGAACAAAGATATCTTAGCAATCACCCAACAAAATTTGATCTTTTTTTTTCTAATTCTATAGAATGGTAGAATTAAAAAAAATTATCAAATTTTGTTGGGTGATTGCTAAGATATCTTCACTCAAAGTTTTTTTAAATAATTGCTTTAAATAATTGCTGCAGCAAAATTCTTCAAAACTTTGAGTAAAGATATCTTAGCAATCACCTAACAGAATTCGATGATTTTTTTTGATTCTAATTCAATAGAACAGTAGAATTAAAAAAAATATATTTATCGAATTTTGTTGGGTGATTGCTAAGAGTACTCTAACTTTAACTTTATATTAATTTATATAAAATTATTTGTCACAGATTTACAAATTATGTTTACCTATATACTGCGATAAATTAGCACATCACAGGGTGCGTTGTATAGGATTATCTTTATTAAAATATTGAATCCTTGCTTCTAAATAAGATTATTTGGATAACAATTATTTTGTATAGTAAATATTAACGTTCTTTCAATTTTTGTTATAATCTAAAAATAATTTAATTAATTGATGATCCGCCAGTCAACAGATGCATAATCATAGTGTAATGTGCCGCAAATTACTATGTAAATCACTCATAGACGAAATGCCACGATCACCCAAGGAAAAATATTTTTTTAATGAGTTATATCAACTAATTGAAAGTTGTAGAGCTCGTCGAGACGCATCTAACGGTGGTTAGATCATCAAAATCGGCCCAGTAGATGCGAAGATATCGTTGAAAAACGATTGGACGACTATGTAAAATTTTATGTAAACAAACATAAAATTTTACANATTCTATGTAAACAAACATAAAATTTTACATAGTCGCCCAATCGTTTTTTGATAATAACTCAGCATCTACTGGGCCAATTTTGATGATTTCACCACCTTTAGATTCGTCATAATGAGTTCTACAACCTTCAATTAATCGGCATAATTTATTAACTTAGTAAAAAAATATTTTTCCTTGGGTGATCATGGCATTTCTGCTATAATAATCTATATTATAGGTAGAAATGCCACGATCACCTGAGGAAAAATATTTTTTTACTAAGTTAATGAATTATGCCGATTAATTAAAAGTTGTAGAGCTCATTATGACGAATCTAAAGGTGGTAAGATCATCAAAATTGGCCCAGTAGATGCTGAGTTATCATCAAAAAGCGATTGGGCGACTATGTAAAATTTTATGTAAACAAATGTTTGTTTACATAGAATTTTATATAGTCGTCCAATCGTCTACTGGTCCGATTTTGATAATTTAACCACCGTTAGATGCGTCTCGATGAGCTCTACAACTTTCAATTAGTCGACATAACTCATTAACTTAGTAAAAAAAATATTTTTCCTTGGGTAATCGTGGCATTTCATCTATAAGTGATTTACATAGTAATTTGCGTCATGTTATACTATGATCATGCATCTGTTGACTGGCGGATCATCAATTAATGATTTGCCAATCATATAAAGAATAATTATAGTAAAATGTGATACAGATTATATATAAAAATTATATAAACCCAAAGTTGGTGTGCACCTATTTAAAAATTTTTTTTACTAAGTTAATAGCACAAGTCCACTAATTAAAGTTGTAGAGCTTGTTGAGATGCATCTAATAGTTAGATTATCCAAATCGGCCCAGTAAATGGCAAGATACTGTATTATTGAAAAACAATTAGCTAACTATGTAAAATTTCTATATAAACAATATTTGTTTACTGTATATAGAGATTTTATATAGTTGGCCAATCATTTTTTGATGATATCTTACCATCCACTAGGCTGATTTGAATGATCTAACCACTATTAGATGCGTCTCAATGAGCTCTACAACTTTCAATTAGTGGGCATATGCTGTTAACTTAGTAAAAAATTTATTTTAGATAGGTGCACGCTGCCTTTGAGTTCATGTAATTTTCATATGTAATCTGCATTACATTTTACTATGATCATTCTTTACAAGACTGGCAGATCATTAATTAAATATATAAATAAATTACCTGAACAATAGCTGATTATACAACTATCTTTCTATAAGGTTATTAATATATTAGACTAGACTTTTATTAATTAGTATATATTTACTATACAATAAATTAATATTTTATATAGTCTAATATTTTGTATCAATATTAACTTACAAATACATATAAATATAAGGAATAAATGTAATTCATAAAAATAAACTCTTTCCTGTAGATCACTAAACCAAATCCAGAGCTTAGGGAAACAACACAAAATACATAGGAAAACAAACAACGCTTGCTTAATTATAGGCCTTGGGGCCTAATTTGATATCTAATCCACAACTCCTGTTTAGTTGCCGTTCAAAATAACTAAAAGAAAGGGAGATAGCCTTTTCACCACACCTCGTGTGTTCTCGCACTTCTTTACGATGGCTTCTGGCCAACGACCGACAGAAAATCCTATGGAAGACATTCAACAAACTTCTTTAACTTCGTTTGACGAGATCCATACTAACGTCAAAGAGGCAATAGACACACCTACGGGTCCTTCTGCTAAATGTGTCAAGACCCAATACCAGCCCTCTTCTAACACCATCCCTCCCACTCCCAAAATTTTGCTCAAAAGTGGCAATTCTAGTTTACCCCTGATAAATCCATCGATGACATCACTACATCAAAACACAACAACAAGCGTGGGAAAATTGATGATCATGCAGACTGATCCAATTCCCACGCTACCCAATGTAAATGCTCTGGACCAGTTGCCTGAGAAAATTCTCACACCCGATCATGCCGAACGACCCACTAACCCAATCCATGGGCCGACCTACCTGAACAACAAAATCAACAGATTCTCCCCGACTCGTTAACCAATCTGATCGACTCAGATGCCATGGAAACCGAATCTAATGCCACCATTGAACCTGACATACCCCAGAAACTCTACAGCCGAGTACATGCCCGACCAAAAGGATCAAAAGAACTACCACAGATTGGATTACAGAAACCTTAAAGATTATAGCTAGATGTCGTGACCTCACATTTGATAGCAATTTATGGAATTATGAAACGATTATTGAGGCCTTTGACTCGTTTGAAAAATTAAAACAATTTCTGTCATACAAACTACGCACAATACCCACTCGATTCAATATCCTGACCGCTATTAACCAAAAGATCCAATACATGATACCGCTTTCTTTAAATCATTTACTAGAGACAAAAATGCAGCACCAGTACACCAAAAAGAATTTAATTCACTATTTGAAATGGCACTAGAGAAATTTCGACGCCACAATAATGTACGATTTGTCAACAAAGCAAACTGCAACTGATTTATGAGAAACTGAGAATTAAACTAGCAGTCGACTACTTATGCAACCTTGACTTCCTATTACTTAGACCCCATGACTGCGCTAAACACATCTACTACTGTTTAAACTTGGCAAAAATCTTACCTAAACTTACATTTGAACAAACCCGTACTTGCCTCTATTCATCGCATGAGGACCTGTTGTTACAACTTCCAACTCACCCCCAAGACATAGATGAGGAAATACTCGCTGCACTACCATACTTACTTCCTTTAGTAGATAGAAGAAACACCAGAGCCATCCTAGCATCCCTACGCAAGGTATACAAGTTCGAACAACTTCCAGAGACCTACTTCAAATATTCTATCATACTGTTACTCTACAATATCGAAGAACTACACCCCTTGGTCTGTAACCTGTTTCTATCACCGACTAGGCAACACTCAAATGCCTAGGAGAATACCGCCAAAAATTAAAAGTATACTACAGTTTCGAATGGATCCATGCAGAATTTTTCCAACTTCCTGCAGAAAAAGAAAAACTACCTACAACTATACAAGCACTGACTCCGCGATCAGACATTTTTTCCTATGTGACCAAAAGATAACATTGAACTACGTAACTTGGTCAAAGAATTGAGGGAATACTACTCCTTCAAACGCATTCCCAATGACTTCTTTGTACAAAAACCAAACTTGTCTGTGGACCCATACCGAGTCAAAACACAGCTAAAATACACTTTCCCAATCACTGATGATGGATTAGCCAAAGAATTCATCAAAGAGATCGAAGGAAATTACAAATTCAACTGGCCTATCCCATTACACTACATGATCGCGAACCCAACAGATTTACCCAACCTACCTAAAGACCACAACTTGGTCGACAAAGACAAAGTGAATTTAACTATTCCAATTAGGTCTTCAAAGTCACTAGTCGAAACCTCCAGACAACTACGCTCACACTACTACTTCCATTGTATACCAGAAAGTTGGATTGAAATTATAGATAACATAGACAGAAGACCCAACCTACCAACCGACTTAGAAAAGGCAATTGTGGCCATCGCCCAAACTGATGAATGCAAACACTTACAACTCCCTATCAGGGAATACAATGATATCTCACCTACGATTGAAACCTTGCGCAAACACTTCCGCTTCCACAGCTTCCCAACATCATTCATCCATGTACCAGATCTCCCGCTACCAAGCTAGAACATGTTCGATAACTACTCACTATCCAAATGAGCACAGCTACCATTTACAGAGAATCTCCTTCTTCCACACACTCTAGCTCCGATTTACAACAAACTCCGCAACCATCTTCCTCTAATACATACCCTCCTCCTATAAGCGACGAAAACATAAATTATACACTAACTATAACAAATCCACAGGCCGAAAAACTCCTTTCACAATCTATCGACACTGGACTTAATATTGCCACCCACAATATACAAGGCCTTTCTAGGCTTGAAAAAGCACAAAGCTGGAAAGATTACTGCATGGAAGCCAACCTTCATATAATATCGTTGACCGAAACAAAATTAACCGACTTAAGAGCCAATAACTTGACCAACCCAATACATCTCTTTTATACTTCCAACTATGTAAACAACTTACAACCTCACTCAGAACCTGGCCTGGGTACAGCGCTTATGGTCCACAACCAACTCCAACCTTACGTCCACGATANCGAAACAAAATTAACCGACTTAAGAGCCAATAACTTGACCAACCCAATACATCTCTTTTATACTTCCAACTATGTAAACAACTTACAACCTCACTCTGGACCTGGCCTGGGTACAGCGCTCATGGTCCACAATCAACTCCAACCCTACGTCCACGACATCAAAACCCTACCAGGCACGGCAATTTATGTCGACTTCTTCTTCCCAAATAACAAAACTCGTATAATTTCGACTTACTTGCTATCCAGCAACAGCCACCCTCAACTCAACAAACGAACTCAAAAGAAAGTATTTGCTTGGTTCCTGGAAGCGAAAAACAAGAACTGGAACACGATCCTCCTTGGCGACCTAAATGCCAACCAGTTCAGAGACAAGAAATTTTCGCTCTTCAATAACCTTAACGCAATACACGCAATCACCCTACTATTCTTCTACAATATTACGGAACCCAATTGGGTAGGACCGAATACCTCTAGCCAGATTGATGACATTTGGTTCAATTCGAATCTAATTCAAAACATAAATGAACCAACCATTACTGCTGCTGGCTATATATCTGACAGTGATCACAAAATTATTTCCGCAACCTGGCATATAGAAATTTGCAAACAAAAAACCTAGCGAAACAAAAAAAAGAAACAAAAAATGTACCAATATAATAAAATGACAAAGAAAAACTGGGAAAACTTTTTTGTCGAAACTGACTTATTATTTTCACAAGCCCTACCCGTAGAAGAACTAACTTGGAACACCCAACAATTAAACAAGACCTGGAATATTTGGTCATCAACAATCAAAAGGATGCTCAACAAACATGTTCCATATAATTATACTAGGCAGAAGAAGTTCTTTGCCCTTTCACTAAAAGCAACCAACCTACATCTAGCGCTGAAGTCCATGAACAAATGTTTACGCCACTTAACCTCCGATCCCCAACTGCTGCCTGAAAACTTGTAATAAATTCCTACATACCGCATCTACCCT
Organism: Gigaspora rosea; assembly: GCA_003550325.1. Lineage (NCBI taxonomy): Eukaryota > Fungi > Glomeromycota > Glomeromycetes > Diversisporales > Gigasporaceae > Gigaspora > Gigaspora rosea. Next base: position 126,209 of record QKWP01001368.1, on the reverse strand, counting down.
CGCCGAATTGGAAATCACACCTATTACCCAATTAGACCTAGATTCCCCATCGACAACTATTTCCAAATTAAAACAAATCCGTCATACAATTTGGACCGCCCGTAATCTGGAAAAATCGCAAGAGCAAAGCAAAAAAATCGACTACTATGTCAACAGACATTATAATGACTTCAAAGAAAATACGACCAGAATGCTTGACAGCATCCTGAAACGAAGACCAGAACCAGTGCGCACAGACAAAATAATCCTCCCTGNATTATAATGACTTCAAAGAAAATACGACCAGAATGCTTGACAGCATCCTGAAACGAAGACCAGAACCAGTGCGCACAGACAAAATAATCCTCCCTGATCGAATCCTAAATGACAAAGCTGAAATAAAAGCACATGTCAGATCACACTTCAAAACTTGGACAGAATCAAATCCACAAAACTCGCAATGAGAGAAGGACTGGGAAGAAGCCTACTCACCTATAACTGAGATCAACCCCTCAATCTACGACACCCTAACCGATACCATTACACTCAATAAATTAAAAGAAACCATAAACAACGCTCCCAAAAATAAAGCAACTGGACCGCTAGCTATTTCTAATGAAATTCTATAACAACTCTCTGACCGAACACTATCCCCTCTACTAAAAATCTTTAACACTGCATACGTCTAAAACAGGTGCCGCAACAATGGCTAAAAGCGAATATTTGGCCAATACCAAAAAAAACAGAGTACAAATACAATCTTAGCACCACGCGACCTATCATGTTAATCGACCACACCCGGAAATGCTTTACAAAAATTTTGACTACCAGATTAACTTCAACCATAATGAGGCGCGAGATACTCTCTCCGATGAACTTTGCGGCCTTTCCTTATCAATCTACGCTAACACCGTTTTCACAATTGACACAAATTCTTGAGGATGCCTCCATCAATCTTGGGCACTTTCACAGGACATGTCAAAAGCTTTCGACTCGGTCCACATCGACACACTAGCCAAAGCACTTCACTGAATAAAAGTCCCGGAAACAATAATCGACCTCCTAGTTCACATACTATCCAACCGAACCAACCAAGTTATTACTGATCTCGGTTTCACAGAACCTTACCCAGTAATGGATAGAATTAATCAAGGAGAAACCTTCTTCCCATTGCCATAGAAAATATATTATGATCCCCTCATCTCAACCATACACAAGAAATTTACTAGTTATGCCAGTATCATCCAGACTAACCCACTTAAACTTTATCAACTCATCAGTAATGGCATACATGGACAACTCACTCTGGTTCGCCCCTAATAAACAAACCCTCACAGAAATTTTAGACCTCGCAACCAGCTTTTACAAACTGAACAACATAAAAGTTAATCCTTCCAAATCCTTCTTAATTACTAACTCCACGCTTTCCTCACAATCCGTTTGCTTTGATGGCACAACGATCATTGCTCTCCCTAAAAACATCCCTCTTAAATACCTGGGTGCCTGGTATGCGACTATACATGAGAACGAAAGCATTTCGGGTTCTAAAACTCGAAATTAAAATTTGATGCCGAAATTGTTTTTGATTTATTTTACTTGAAAGACGAAATTATTTAATACTTTTTTTGAATAGACGAAATTTTAAGGAACATATCTATATAAATTTTATTTGCTCTTCTTTATAAAAAATTTTAACTTTTTCTAATGAAGACGAAATAGACCTTTTTCAAAAATCAATTTCGGTGGCATCACTATATACGACCAACAAACCTACAGGGTGGTCTAAACCATCATAGCTTTGATAACTCATATATAAAAATCCATATCTAACAAATACAGAATGCTGCAAATACAGATAAATCAATCTTAGAGGAACTGCCAGCCCTCACACACCGAGAATACCTAACTCACACTAAACAATCCATAATAGCAATCCACAAGCTAAACTTAAAATTTACTCGACCACTCAACAACTGGCCCATACCCACCATACTTCGCGGAACCTCTCTCAACCCACTCATACTTACACACCCCAAATGCACCCACCTAAAAGAAATGCTAAATCGTCATAATATAAATTGTACAGAACAATTTCTCGATTCGATAAATAACAACTTACTTGATTGGACGACCTTCTATCACAATATCAGGAAAATACCTTGTGGAAGAACACCAAAGTGGTTCTATCTAATGCAAGATCTAATTACTTCCTCCACAACACCTACCTTAAACATAAATAACTTAAACCCTTTTCTAACCCCTCCTTGGTTACCAAAAAAGAAAGATTGGGTTCTAACCCACAATGGTGAAATTGCTAAATTATTCAACCCAAATCAAAAAACAATATATGGCAAACACTTCCTATATCATGGAAACCAAATATTAAACGCTTGCGCGGGATGTTCACTCTCAAACAGGAGCTCACGACATCAATCTTGCTACTTACTACTAGACAAAGAGTATATCCATAAGCTACAAGTCGATTGTAAACTCACAATACATGCAAACATAAAAGATATCAAGCGATCACTATAACAACTACATCGAAAGAAAACAACAATAACCGATATACAACTCGCTAGAATACAAAGACCCCTTACAGCATTCGATAAACCACCAATAGAAATATGGGAAACACTAGTATCTACCAATTTTAAGAAGAAAACCCTAACACTATATCTCACCTCAAAAAAACTTCAATCACCTAATCAACAAAAAATTATCGCCACTGGTCGAATCAGAACAGATGGGCCTATAATAAGCTGCTACAACAACATTTGGACATCAAACATTAATACTTTCCTAACCTTACTAACCTTTATTGTTTCTACTACCCACAACTAAGCAAAACTAGAAATAATTACTAATAATTCCTCCCTACATACCACCATAACACAAGTTACTGATACCCATTTCCTACAACATTTACGACTAGATCAAACACAATAGCCTCTCCTACTGTACATGACTATAGCAATAATTGGCGAAAGGAAAATCAACACCATATACAACAAGGAACTAACTATAGTCAACCCTCTCCCTCCATACCAACTTAATACAACCCCACAGAACTTCTTATACAACCGCTATACACCTCTCTTGAACGACTTTGCTATCACTCACTCATTAAAATCAACTATCAAACTTATACACCAAACTACCAACTTTATACGATGGCATAACCAACAAAGAATAAATCTATGGGAAAACCACCTAGATGACATCGACTGGGATGCCACTCTCGCAACTATATCATACAACGATAAACCAAAAGCGCTATACACCAACCTGGTACTATCCAACTTGAAGAACTTCAAAGTGAAACTGCTTGCAGAAGAATTATCTACTTCACTCCTGCTACACCTTCACAACCCTAAAAACTACCCAAACTACCTATGCCCAAGATGCTACTCAGGACCTGAAGACTACTCCCACCTACTAACCTGCATTTCTAACCCCTTCAACTTCAAAACAGAACTCAGAAGAATCTTAATCGAAACCGCAAGGAAAGAAGAAAAACTATTAGAAAACCCTGAAACCTTTGTTCAATCTTATCTCGAACTACATATCTCAAAGAAAATTCTGTTTGGGATAATCACAAGAAGAACACTAGCTCCTTTTGCTTCCCTATATCTGAAGAACAAACTAACACCTCTACTCCACTAAAACATCGCCGAATTCATCTATAAGAAAATATGGATTCCTTCTCGCATGTCTCGACACACAGAAGTAGTCCCTCCTCCCCCTCCACTTTCATCCCCAACGATGCTAAAAACACTCCCACCAACTCCAAACTGCATAAATACTGCAATAGATAAACTTATTGCCATAAACAATCTCCATCCAAACTACATACTCAAAATCTAGAGGTCTACGACCATTCTAGTAAAGAATTAGGTCGAGAGTAAAGTAGCTCTTACCTCTACTTTATAATAGATTAGTATATTCCTACATGTATTATATATATGTATAATTTATAAATCTAATAAAGTATTAGAGGATAGACCTCTCTTTAAAAAAAAAAAAATATAAGGAATAAAATTTATTATTTAAATTATTAAGAGTATTTTTTATTAATTCAGGACATATTGCTATAAATATTTTTTGATTCTATGAATTACTTTTGTGTATATCTTTTTTTATTTTTTTTTATTTTTTTTCAAAATTACTATATTTCGCCGCTAGCGATTATCACCGGTATGTAATTAACTGGCCCGGTTATACAGATTTACATATATAAGTATTATTTTTGTCATCAGATCAGATCAGTTTTTAATTTTTTTTTAATTTTTTTTTTAAACATTTTTTTAGATGATATTACACTTATTTGGGTTGTCCTTGGCATTTTGGTCGCTCGTCGTTAGTGTCTTGAGAAATTGGGTGTCGTTATTTGTCATTAATGCTTTGGTGAATTGGGCGTTGCCATACCGACCAACTTTTAGTATTTCGTTACCGGAAATACCATTTTAAGCTTCGCCCGGGTATTTGTTAGTTTGTTAGTGTTGTTTGTTCTTGTTTTTTGTCTTGTGAGTATTTTATTAACGCTTCCTTTTTTTCTAGATTAGAGGAGTTCTTGGGTATTTTTGGAAATTACAGGACGTATGGGTATTGTTCATTCCTGTTTTTCTGTCTTGTGGTACATTATTGATGCTTCCTTTTTTCTAGGTGTTTTTAAAGCCATTTTTGGGCATTCTTGAAAATTTCTGGAAGTATGATTTCATTACTTTGTTATTGTTTTCTGTCTTGCAGATGTGCCACTAACACTTTATCTTTTTTTCCAGGTTTTTAAAGGCATTTTTGGGCTTTCTTAGAATTTTTCTTGTAAACGTGTTATGCATTCTTTTATTTCTTCTAGGATGTTTCGGGAAGTATAGTTGCATTTTTTCATTGTTCTTGTTGTTGGGTTTGCAAACGCGTTATTAATCCTTCTTTTTGGAATAGTGAACCCATTTTCACCGTTGATGTCGTTATTGGAATCTTTCGTCATTGGCGACGTCGTTATTGAATCATACCTTTGTTGTTGGTGTCGTCATTATTAAAGGGGTTAAAATACTTACTTAGTTGATGTTTTTGCGATTGTAGTAATCACAGTAAGTTAGATTAGTATATGTTGGATTCTTGGATTCCATCGTTTTTGTAGTTAGTTAGGGTTAGAGTGTTTTAGATTTCATCGCTTTTGCTATTAGTTAGGGTTAGGATGAATTCGTCGATGTAGCTATGCAATGGTTAGTGTTAGTTACGGTTAGGGTGTTTTGGATTTCATCGCTTTTGCTGTAGGATGAATTCGTCGATATAGCTATGCAACGGTTAGTTAGAGTTAGGGTGTTATGGTTAAATTTGTGTTAGGGTTAGATTTGTGTTAGGGTTAGATTTGGATATAATAGCTATTTTAGGTTTTTTTTTGTTAACTGTGTCGCTTAAAACAGTTATTATGCGCGATAATCTATGTAAATAAAAAATTAATTTTATATGACTACATTAATACGTATTTTGAAATAAATTAAAATGTAATATCAGATATTACCGATATTGTACATAACTGTATGTCGATCATAACGATCACGTGATAAAATTTATCCAATATATTATTGGCCAATTGTAGTCCCATGATTCCAGTGATGATCACCGGTGGCGATAAATAGCAAATCTCTTTTTTTTTATGTCAAAGTTTCTGAATTGGGTAATAAGTTTTTTATTCAAGTCTGTGGATTAAGGGAGCCTCTTTGGGCATCTGACATTTGTTACATGGATGAGAATACAACTAGCTACACATACAACTTTTGGTTCTACACTAGCTACTATATCTGCAACCCAGCTAGAGAATGCCTGTTTAAACCTTCTGGTTCTAGTTTGCAATCCAGCTAGAGAATGCCTATTTAAACCTTCTGGTCCTAGTTTCTCCTGCCAATCCTACTTGTATTTCTAGTACAGATCCTCTGTTACATAAATCAGTTAAGATTAGTTCCGGATGCTGTTGACGAATATTCCCTTAGGACTAATTTATCCTTACAGGACACTTAACAGAGCATTCTCTATTCCATACAGGTATTATCTATACTTTAGTAACTTACGCATTCACCAAAGCAAACAACTTGCAGTTAGGGGGATACTCTGCAACCATTATTGTTACCTACTTCTGCCCTTATAAGGTTTGTTCTGACCTTAGTACCACTATCACCTTCCTACCGGTCCTTCCCCAATACATCCCAGACTTCCAATCCAGTTAGCTCAGAAGGGTCGATCTACCCAGCATTAGGTACTTTATGGTTTTTTTTTCCTGGTACCTACTTCCATAGCATAGGTCTTTTTTTCTGGTACAACTCTAGTAGACAGGTTGGTGGACCTTGTTCCTTAGATCATAGTCATCTGATTCTTTAGCTTCAGTTTCTGATTCTTTAGTTTTAGTAGCACTATTAAAGATCTTTGCTACCTTCTTACTTGGGACTTGCTAAATGGGTTTCTGTTTTTTCAGTTTCTTGGATTTGTCTGTATAATGATACACAACTATGCCTGAAAGCCCATATTCAAAATGGTGTACCAAGGCTACAGGTAATATACCCAACTGATCAATAAGAAGCAGTTACCAGAACACAGTTCTATTTTTTCAAAATATCATCAGTAAAATTTGAATCCTAGACCTGTCACTTGGATGTGACAACTTACCAACTTCCCTAAGTTGCCACATCCTATGTATATCTTTTTTTAAAGATCAAAAAACCAAATCATTTATCCAATGAATTTACATTTTATCAGATAGCAATTATTATACTATATTAATTTATAAACATACTTTTATTTTTTATTATTGTTATTACCATATTTAAATTTTTATTAAATCACAATTTAATAAAAATTAATCTATTTGAAAACAGGTAAAATTGGCCAAAGTTTTAGTGCTATTTTAAGATACAAAGTTGTTCTAACAAATTGATGATTAAGGTTTGTTCACTTTTCAGTAACAGTAAGTTCTGCAAACAAATAAAAAAGCATTTAGATAGTACAGATGTTGCTGGAATTGATAAATATTTGCAAGCAAATTTTGTAAGTACTAGATATTTAGCTTTTCTTAATGCTTACTATTGAAGTATATTTGTTTTGCTTAGAGCTTTTGGTAATAGTAAATATAAATCGAATTCTTTGTTGCTATCTTTTTGGCTTGGTTAAATCAAATAAATACTAAAACAGAAAAAAATATTTTCTTTAATATTATCAAACATTAAAGAATGTGGTTAACTCTCTTTAAATTAATCATTTGAGGCCAGTTCAATATACTCTATATATACTTCCAAAATAGTATAACATTTTTCATCTTTGGTAAAAATTTGTATATTAATTCGAGGATCAAAAATGATAGCAAGTCAAATTAATTGGGTTGGTTTTAAAAACTGTATTTGAATTGATTCAAGAAGATAATTTTCAAAATATTTAATATTAGTATTATTAGATATCAATATATTAGATACATATCAGCCGATTTATGGAATTGGACCTTAAATTAGTTCCCAAAATATTCAATGATCTGCATGTTGATTGGATGTAAATAAAAAATGTACCCAAAATCACATGTTAAATTTGTTGTCTCTTCTAGAGAATATAATAAAACCCATGAGCCTATCTTAAAACCTATGAGTTTTTTTAGAAAGAATCGAATTTAATAAAAAGTAAGTGAAGTTAATTTTAAATTAAAAATTTTTTTTAAATTTCTTAAAAATTTAAACTTTACAAAGTTTAACTTTTTAGTTTGTTTAAATCTCACGATGCACACTTGCTTTTGTTTAGATCTTGCGGTACATATTTAGTTTTGTTTAGATCTTGTGACATATATTTAGTTGGTATTTAGCTTTGGTTTTGTAATATGTATTTAGCATGAGTTTCATGGTATATATATTTACTTGGGTTTTGCGATACATATTTAGCTTGGGTGGTTTGTGCTACATATTTTATTTCTGGGCTATTGTATATAAAACTAAATACTAGACATGACGGGTTTTGTTATTATTACTTTGTAATAATATAATAATTTTTTCTATTTTTACAAATGTATTGTATTATTAATTATATTAATTCGTATAAAAACAAATAAATAAGTAAAGCTTTCGAATGTTTAATTAATTTTAAATAAATCTTTTAAAAATCAATTATTAAAAATTTGCACAGCAAAGAAAAAAATTTTGCAGATATTCAAAAATTTATAAAATATACAATTCTCTACAGATTTTAAGTATAAAGAATTGCTAATCTAAACCGGAGAATTTTCAGCTCACATTGACCAAAAATTGTAAAAACAATTTTATATTTATTTTTAATAATATTTATTATATTTATTTTATATATATTTTATTTACATGATGTATATTTACTCTTTTCTAATCCTACACTAAACCCGTCTAACTCTTATACTAATCCCGTGCTTCCCTAACCCAATAACCCAAATCCTAACTACGCTACTAACTCTAACTTCACTACTAACCCTAACTTCGCTACTAACTCTAATTTTGCTACTAACTCTAACTTCCCTCTAGCCCTACCCTAACTTTTATTAAAGAAACCTGGTAATTACCAATCGAAGGATAACACAACAATAGCGAGAAAGAAGTACAACCATAAATGAAGACACCAAAAATAGTAATATGATGTAGAGAGTTACAGCAACGAAAATTACTAAGAATAACGAAAAAGCACTAATATCCAAAGGAAACAAACCTAGTAGCAATAAACCAACAAAGTAAAATAATAACAACGTTAACAAAATGAAGGCACGATTCATAAGTGACATCACCAACATCAACAACAGAGACAATTTCAAGCAATAGTATCGAAGTACGATGGCCTCAAGCAAAATAAAGCACTTACAAACGACAATACCAAAAATGAGAACACCAAAAAATAACCACACCGAAAAATGACGATACCGAAAAATGACGACACCAAAGAACGATAACACTGAAGAATGACAAATCCGAAGAACAGCAAAATAAACAAACAGTATAAAAAGAAGAAAACTAAGACATGAACAATGAAAAAAAACAAGCGAACAATTAAAAAAAAAACTTATCTCGTGGGACCCAGTTCCAGAAAGCAAAGAAAAAAAAGAACCTATTTATTCTAGTAAAAAAAAAAGTTATTAAAAGTTCAAAAAAAAAACTAAAAAAAAAACTACTTATCTCATGAAATCCCAGTACAAATTTCTCTAGTTTTCTTAACGAAGCTTTAAAAGAAAAAATAAATAAATAAATAAATAAATAGGAAAATAAACTTACTTAAAATTTAAAAAAATATATACGTACGTAAGTCTGCAAAGATCATTACTTTTCACAGATTTGCTTTTTAAACTTTTCTGATGTAAGATAATTTGTGTTGTGCACCAAATAACAAAGCATGCTAGTCAAGACAAAAAAAACCTGGTGACCGATTTTTTTTTATTATACCTATGTTTTTTTTAAAGTATGAAAGACATGTCGATTTAAAAAACGCAATTTGAAAAGGCAAGTCCAAAAGTGACGGCAAAATTGGCAACAGCTACAAAAGTCAAAGTGAAGGTTAATAAGAAATAAATAAAAAGCTTTCTATTAATCAGACAAATACGAACTAATAATAGAAAGGGAACACTACGACTCCAAAACGCAATACTAGAAAACAGATAAGTTTATAACTATTATATATATGCAGATCATTACCCAAAATTTTTAGGGTATTCTAAAAATCACCCGATATGATTAATATATAGTATTATTAATTTTGAATTTAATATAATTAATTGCAAACTATATTTGTAAAAGTGTTGGATAAACCAGATAATTGCATCAAAATAATTTCATATAGATGCAATAGTTCAACTAATCTATTTATTTTTTTTTAGTCTTTAGTTAATAGTTTTTTTTTTTTTTGTAGCTTTTTAATGAACCACTTATTATCTTTAATTAAAAAAGACTTATCTATATACAGTTGCCTCTTTCTAATCTGAATCTCTCTAAACTGAATACTATTAAACTCTCTCCAAACTAAACAAAATCTTCTAGAACATTTGTAAATTTTATTATAAAGTTCAAATAAGCCATATATAACTTTTTGAAAACTGAACTTTTTCAAAATTTTACATAGTAAAAAAAAGCAGTCCCAGGTAGTTCGAATTAGAAAGAGTTGACTGTATATAGCACCAGTTTAAGAATAATTAATCATTTTAGTAAGTAAAACATCAAGTTCCAACATGTTGAACCATCACAATCTACAGAAAGCAATCTATCTCAATTATTTATTGTTATCTGAACTATTAATAATAAGAACTGTTTTTGTTTTAGACTTATGCTAAAATGTACTATGATATCCTTGCATTTCTTTATAATATTGATAATCTTAGAGCATTTCTTTAATACATTATTGATTATAAGATATAAGATATGACCAAAACAAAAATTTTTGTATATATTATTCCTATTTTCTAACTTTCTTAAACATAATTTAATGTTTGCACTATTATCAATTGTGCTATATGCAAGAGTATAGTGACTTAGGAAAGTTGTTAAGTTGTCACCCTCCAAGGCAAGTCTAGAGTTCAAATCTCAGTTGTGATACTTTTGAAAAATAGACCTGTGTTTCAGTAACTGTTTTTTGTCGATCAGTTGGGTACATTATCTGTAGTTCTTGATTAGGGGGCTTCCAGAAATCAGCTGATTTCAGGGTAGTGGGTGGGTCAGCTGAAGTATCAGGTATAATTCCGGCCAAAATTTCATAATTCTGGCCAAAGTTGCAAAATTACTTTTGATCAAAATTATAGATTTATTAATAAATTTAATAATTAATAACTTTTGATCTACTGGACCAAATTTGATGATCCAACTACCAAAATGATTTTCTCAATGAGAGGATTCTAGCGAGTCCAAAATTGTTAAAATCTAATTACAGGATTCTGTGATCAGAATAGATTTGTATTACTATAAAAGTTCTATAATTTATTAAATAATTATAACCCATTTATAGTAACACAAATTTATTTCGATCTAAGAATCCTGTAATTGAATTTTAACAATTTTGGGCTTGCTAGAATCCTCTCATTGAGCTGATTATTTTGGTAGTTAAATCATTGAAATTGGCCCAGTAGATCAAAAGTTTTTAACAATTAAAAATTAATTTTCAATTGTTAATAACTTTGATTTACTGGGCAATTTCGGCGATTTAACTACCAAAATGATCCTATCAATGAGAGGATTCTAGTAAGCCCAAAATTAAAAATCTAATTACTGGATCCTAAGATCAGAATAGATTTGTATACTATAGAAGTTTTATAATTTATTAAAGAATTATAACCTATTTATAGTAACACAAATTTATTCTAATCTCTAGATCATGTGATTGGATTTTTATGATTTTGGACTTGCTAGAATTCTCTTATTGAGTTGATCATTTTGGTAGCTAAATCATCAAAATTGGCCTAGTAGATCAAAAGCTATTAACAATTGAAAATTAATTTTTAATTGTTAATAACTTTTGATCTACTGAGCCAATTTCAATGATTTAACTATCATACCAAAATAATCAGCTCAATGAGAGGATTCTAGAAGTCCAAAATTATAAAAATCCAATTACAGAATCCAGAGATCAGAATAAATTTGTGTTACTATAAATGGTTTATAATTTTTTAATAAATTATAAAACTTCTATAGTAATACAAATCTATTCTGATCTTAGAATTCTAGTAATTGGATTTTAATAATTTTGGGCTTGCTTAGTGAATTGACCTGTCTAAAAAATCTTCATCCAGGTCACCCGATGAGTAGACCATGTGCCACCAGGTGAAAATGGGTCAGTCCAAAAAAAGTCACTACCTGGGTCACCTGGGTCAATTAAAAAAAATCTCTGGTAGTTAATATGATTTGATCTGAGTAGGTGTAACCTATAGTTGGTGGCAGAATTAATTTTACAAATTAATATGGTTATGGCATTGCCGTATTTTTGCCGTAATTGCTGTGAGCCGTAATGCCGTAATGTAATGCCATAATGCCGTAATGCCGTAATGCAGAAATACTATCTGCTATAATACCTTTTATTAAAATTCTGTACTGCATTATAGTTTCCTTTATAAATATTTTTCAAATTTGATTCTGTCGACTTCATTGATTTTGTATATGTAATGACTATGAATAAAGGAATTTGTAGGTTTAGGTTTTATTTTGACTTAAATGTTGTGATTTATTTTTTTGGCCAATTAGACCAGTCTATAAGTCATTGCTTGAGAACGTCTTTAGGGCAGTGTCATTAATTACCTGATTATTTTTTATCAGAGACCTACCCCCTCCCTCTTCCTCAATATATAAATAGTCAGGTTCTTATATATAATTTCGACTTTTTTTTACCCCCCTCCCCCCCTAAAAAATCACCTGATTTTTGTTACTCCCCTTAGCGAGCTAATTGATTGGAAATAACATACCGGTAATTGTTAGTAGCATTTATGGCTTATATATGCATACATACTTATGTGTTTAAAATTTATTATGACTATTGTATTCTGCTGCAGAATACACTTCAAATAATGGGCAAAACTCCTAAATATTCCAATTCTTAAGGCCCCACTTCGAACTTTGTTTGTTCTACAATTATTTCTGAAGCAGTATCGTAAAGAAGACAAAAATTACCTTTACCAGGCACAAAGTAAGCCTTTCAGCCAGTTATTGTTTCATCACCATTGTAAAATAGTCTTTCAAGTTGTATTCTGCCATAAGTTATTTTATGTTCTTTCGTCGTTTTCACCATGGGTGATTAGGGACACAAGACAAAAACATTCTAAAAATATATTGAATGCGCAAATTTCAGATAACTTTTATGTTATCGATTAATTAATGTAAATGAAATGATTGTATTGTAAATAATAACATATTCATCAATTTCAGTTTAGAGTAACATAATTACTTAATTATAACATTATAATATTATACCGTAGTTACGGTATTGCATTGTTACAATGTTATTGCGATATAGCATTGCGGCATTATAGAATATCCGTGAGTTCTCTTAGAAAGTTGGTTTAATTTGCATAATTGATATAAATTTGCATTAATTTGTATCGGGTCTCTGCCCGTGGGTCACCCGCGGATTGACCCACCTGTTCTCACCCGGGTTGTCACAACTTGACCGGGTCACCCACCCACCCACAGGTGACCCAGATGACACCCACCCAGGTCAAAACACTAGGCTTGCTAGAATTCTCTCATTGAGAGGATCATTTTAGTAGTTAAATCATTGAAATTGGCCCAGTAGATAAAAAGTTATTTACTATTAAATATTATCTAACTTTTAATAATTGTAAAATCTGATTGGCTAATTGGAGTATCAGGTGGGGTGGGTGGGGTGGGTGGGGTAGGGGCAGTATTTAAAATTCAAATCTAAAGTTATGTTCTCAAAAGAACATAATTTAAATTTTATTGTTCTCAAAAACTTTTTAATGTTCTTTATATATTAAATAAATTGAATATTAATTTTTAAAAAATGTTCATATTCTATACTTACAATTCACATACTAAGTTCATACTTATCTTTTAATAATTTTTTAAAGTTTGTATATAATTCTTATATTTATTCAATATAACACAATATATTATACAATTCAATTTCTAATAATTTTGTTAAATTTCAAGTGCTTTTCATATTTGCTTATAATAAAACAAGACTTTCTATAATATTTTACTAATGCTACTATTGGTTAATGTGATAAATTAGAATCAAATTACTTTGTTATTTAACTATTTAAATTTCATACTAACAAATACTTTGTATCTTTTTGCTTGCTTAGTATAGCATATCATCTATATAAGTTTATACAATAATAATACTCTTGCACAATTAATGAATATTTTATTTTAAAAATCTTTAAAGATGATTTTCTTAATATTTATTTGTTATTTATATTGTGCAACTTTAAATATATGTGCTATACACAGTATGTATATACATATATATATTTATGCAGAATTTGTCATGATCAAATTATATTATCAAATTGATGAACATTTTATATAATTTATTGTTCTTATTAATAAATCTAGAACATAAAAATTTTATAAATGTTCTCTTTGAACCATCAAATAAGAGAACCTTTTCTAAATATCAATGTTCTTAAAAAAATTCAAATGTTTATTGAGAACTATGAGAACATTGAATTTTAAATACTGGGTAGGGGTGAGGCAGGCTCATAGTAAAAAATAATCAGCTGATTTCTGGAAGCTTCCTTATTATCTTGAATGGAAGCTTTCGGTGAAGTTGTATCTTGTAATACAGACAAATCCAAGGAACTGGGAAATAGAAATCTATTTGGCAAGTCCCGAGTAAAGAGGTAGCAAAAATCTTTGACGATGCTACCAAAACTGGAATATTGAACCAAAGCTGAAGAACCAAATGTTGACCTTAGGGACAAAATATACCAACCTGGCCATTAGAGTTGTACTAGAGAAAAAGAACCTATACTATAGAAGTAGATACCAGGGGAAGAAAACCTATAATAGAACCTAATGCCAGGTAGATCGACCCTTTCAGGCCAACCGGATTGGAAGTTTGGAATGTATCTGGTAAAGAACCAGTAGGAAAGTAATAGTAGGTACTAGGGTTAGAACGAACCTTACAAGGGCAGAAGTAGATAGCGATAGCGGTTGCAGGGTATCCTCTAACTACAAGTTGTTCGTCTCGGTGAATGCATAAGTTACCAAAGTGTAGGTAATACCTGTATAGAACAGGGAATGCTCTACCAAGTATCTCACGAGGATAAAGTAGTCCTAAAAGGATTTTGTTAGCATCTGGGACTGACCTTGACTGACTAATGTATTAGAGGACTGTACTAGTAATACAAGTAGGATTTGCAGAAGAAACTAGGACCAGAGGGTTTAAATAAGCAATCTCCTAGTTAGGTTGCAGGTATAGTAGCTAGTATAGAACCTTCAGGTGGACTACTTCAATTAGACAACCAAAAGTTGTACATGTGGCTAGTTGCATTCTCATTCATATAACAAATATCAGGTGCCCAAAAAGATGCCCTTGATCCACAAGTTTGATTAAATAAAACTCATCACCCAGAGCAGAAACTTTGACAAAAAAAAAAATAGTAAAAGGTAAATAAGTAAAAATAAAACAAAAAGATAAAAGCAAATATGAATTTTATATAATGGCAAAATCCTTACAAAGAATATTAGTAGAGACATTTAGTAAAGTAGCAAAATATTCATTTGATTATTTAATTAAAAAAAACTCAATAGCAATCTTGCTGCTTTTATTATTGAAGAACTCTAGCTCTTTTCAATTCTAAGATTATAAACTTTAATAAAAATAATAAATAATCTGAACTCTTAAGCTAGTGTTTTAAACAAAAATTAGTTGAAAGAAATTTTAATCAATGCTAAAGATAGAGTTTTGCAAAGCATATATAAATATATATATAATAATAATAAAACGTATTTACTACTTATATATAGACTTCATATAATATAATTCATACATTGAACTTTTATATATTGGGTAAGTAAAGACTTTCAAGTAGAGAAATAGTTGGTGAAATTTTGTATCTCTTGTACTTCTATATAGCAGAGTGACTTGCAGACAAATTTATTAAAATTTTAAACAAATTTTAGCTTATAAGTAAAGTTGTATATAGTACAATTGATTTTCTCTTGAAATATGATATCTGCTTTTTAAATATTACTATAAATTTAAAATATTACTATTTTTTTTTATATTTTATCTATAAACAATTTTTGTAGTAACAAGCCCAATATTCTATATTATTAACCAATACTATCTTGTAAAAAGGTTTAATAGGACTAATTCCTAATTTTCAGTTCTTTTTTTTATGCTGAGTTGTGGATAACTATAAAATCTTACTAAAATTTAAACTATCTGTTCTAACTTAATAATTATTAGATTCTATTTCTATGTGCTCTAATTTTATCATTTTTAAACTAGAATTTATATGCTCTAATTTTACTAACTTCAAGTCAGCATTTATATTTTCTAACTCTATGTCATGATAATAATATTCTTTATTATTCTTATTGTAATACTCTTCACTATTCTTATTGTAATACTCTTCATTATTTTTATTGTAATACTTTTTGTTATTCTTATTGTAATGCACTTCATTACTCTTGTTATAATTTCTGCTGTTATTTAACTTCCTAGATTTATTTTTTATTTTAACTATAAAAATTACAAAATATTAAATAAAATAAAAGCTCCAAGTTCTTATTACCTTTTTATTAATAAAAAAAAAACTCTATTACTAGCTTCTCAATATATTGTTATAAAGTTTTATGAAAAAATTAAACTTAACCAAAAACAAAAAAACTAGTGAAGTTTGATCTGAACTCTTTTTATATACCATATACCTACATAGTTATTTTACAAAATTTAAATTATAAAAAAATCTATCTATTTTATATTTATGAGTAGTACTTATAGAAGTACATTTAACAAACTTGTACTCATTAAGCAAAAGTTTGTTAAATATATATACTTCTATTGTATATATTTAGTTTTAATTGGCCAGTAATAATTGATTGTCATATAAGGTAATCTATTAGATAGCTTAGCTAATTTGATTCATGATCCAGATTAATATTTAACCTAAATCTTATTAACTTGAACCAAAATTTTTGTCTCTAACATTGAAATAAAAAGCCTAGATATTAAAATAATTAAAGTAAAAGCCCATTTGGTGGTTGTGTTAAATAAAAGAGCAGACAAATTAGCTAAAGAAAAAAAAGAGATACAGAAACTACAATTCTTTTAAAAAAAGATTTAGCATCAAGAGTGTTCTAACTATTATAAAACAATACAAGTATAGAAGCCTCATAATGCTTTTCGTCAAAGAATAGACTAATATATACTTTAAAGCAGAGTAGACATTTTTAAGGCACAGAAATAATAGTTTTTATCAAGAACAGACTCAAGAAAAAGATTAGAAAGCATTTAGAGATTACTGATATCTAACAAAAAAACCTAGAGCACTCAACTACTATAAAAATATAACAGAAAATGGATCTTTAGAATTAAAACAGTAAATTATCTCTTACTTGTCTTACAAAAATAAAAATAGAACTTTGAAAAGTTGTATTCAGTGGCAATATGCTCTAGATACAATAAAAATGACAAAACCTTTTGAGCATTTAACTAACTATAATTTTGATATCTGGTATAAAAAAAAAATTCATTAAAGAAATTTGGTTGATTCTAAGCTTAGAAAAAAGATCAGAAGTAAGTCTACAATAACTACAAGAAATTCTTTTAGAACAAAATAAGCATGATACCAAAAAAAGAAAGAGATTAGTAAAAAACATTTTACTATTGAGAATTAAAAAAGCACTAGGGCAGTGTTGTCACGAAACAGCTTTGGACAATAATTTAGACAATTTTGGACAATTTTGAACAATTAAATAAAGTAAAATTACTTAAAATTTTATTAAGATAACCTATTTTAATTTTAACTAGAATGTGTTCAGTATCTAAAAAAATATATAGTTATATATTTTTTAGATAAATTTAATAATTATTAAAGCCTGTACAATCTTTGGACAATCTTGAATATTTGAACAATTTTGGATATGAACAAGCCAAAAAAGGCTTTGAACAGCCAAAATGTACAATACTATTCTAGAGCAGTTTAATGTTAAAGGAAAAACTATTAATAATATACTTGTTTTTTTGGTTAAAAAAGTGGATATCTTTGTTTTAGAAACTATATAGAAAAAAAGGTGTGAAAGAATTGTTAAATAGGAAAAAGCTAACAGTATTTTGGCAAAGAAAAAAGGTAAGTACAAAAAAGCAAGAAAATTCAATATAGGAAAATAAAAGTAAAAAGAAAAAAGAAGATAAAAATCATCCAGATGAAAAAGCTAGGAGTAGAATCAAAATAGAAAAAAAGATCTTAAAAGTCAAAAAAAGAAAAAGAATGAAAAAAATACAGAGATATAGTAATAGAAGATCAATAGATAGAAACAAGTTTAAGGAATTAGTAGAACCTAACTAAATAGATCATGACTTGCTATAAAACTGAGTCAATGATCTGGCTAATATAGAAAACACAAATCTAGTTAGACAGAGAGACAAATTCTATTTTGGCAAGTTGTACATAAATAACTTTAGTAACTGGGTGAGCATACTTTAATTATAAAATACTAGATATCAAAATAAGTTTAATATTTGCAAATATAGCTATATTTTTTAAATAAAGTATAATATAATTATCAAAAAAAATAAAAATATTTTGTAAAAATATATTTAAAAGTAAAGTTTATATAAATTTATATAATATTATACGATTTTTATATTTAAAATAACTAAGGGTAAATTTACTAATAATTTACTAAACTGTCTGGTAGTTAAAAAATTTTAAAAATTATAGTAAATTAACAACTCTGCATATAATTGCAGTTTTAAAATTAGAATTTTTTTTAAAAAAATTTATTATAAAAATTTGCAAATTTTTGCAAAATTTTAAATAAGTGTTCTAAATAATTTTATTTTACTATTTTTAATTTGCTTGATTCCAAATTTGAAAAAAAGTTAATATATAAGTTGAAAATAATCTTAGACTTAAATTTTTTTTTTAGGTTTTTTAACTGAGATTTTGTTCTTTATTCATTATAAGCTTTAAATTATTATAAGTAAAACAACAAAACAAATAATATATAGCTAACAGAATTAAAACTGCACTATAGTTTTCTGTTGTTCTGTAAATTTTTATTTATGGCCTAAAGTTAGCTAAAAAGAACTTTTAGGTATATCCAAACTTTATGAATAAAAATTGTTAATATCATAGGTCCTATCCACCAACAATAGCAAAGGTCTAGTAATATTAAACCAAAATAAGTAGTTTTAAGACCCAACTACTTTTATTATATAAGTATTCTAGAATCTTCTTCTAGTAGTTTTTCTTTATATATCATTCCATGTTATTTGTTTTCAAACCATTCATTACAATTATATCCAATATAGTAGGTGCCTTTCTAATTTGGTTAGTGTAAATACTATCTAGGGGTTAGTAAAACTACAGGAGGCCAACTCCAATATTAGACAAGTTTAATAGTAATGCTAAAATTGTCATTTTATATGAAAATCATATAAATTTATATATGGGGGGACATCAATAGAAAAGGGACAAATTTTTTCCAAGTAAAAGTTTTTGCAACTTTAAATTAAAATAATTTAACAACTACTTAACCAAATTTAATAAATTTTTTTTATTTTAATTTTATATAGTTATAGAATTAAAACAAAAAAATTTTTATTAAATTTGATATGGTAGTTGTTAAGATATTTTAATTTAAAATTTAAAAAAAAGTTACTAAAAATGATTTGTCCCTTTTCTATTGATGTCCCCCATATATCATGTTCGATCGGTCAAAGTCTTGATTGTTATTTTTTTTTAGAAATAACCTGTCTACCGGGATTTCTTTTTTTTCGAAACTCGAAATAGACAAAAGTAAATAATTAATTATAAAAAACTTTTATAGCTGCTTTTTTATTGTTAAAAAAACTGAATCATATATTTATATAAGATAAAAAAACGAAGGCAAGGGATCATACACACAACTCAAAGGCTATAAACTGTTTCAAACTGTCTTTATTTTAATTACTCAAAAGCCAAACTAGTTAGAGTTAATATAAGGTTTTATTTTTTTATAGTGGCAAAATCTTTCAAAAGATCTTGCAAATCTGTGAAATTTTTTAAAAGAACTTGCAAACTGCAGATTTCGAAATATTTTGGAAGTAATTTTAAAAATACTTTAGTTCAAAAGAATTCAAAATATTTTTAAAATATTTTAGGTCTAGGAAACCAAGCTATATGGATATATCTGTAACCTGTTCATACCAAGAGCTTATTGGACTATATTTTTGATGTTACAAAATCAGATTAGATTTTTTATAAATTGACCTATTTTCGGTTTGTTCTTTGATTTCATTTTGTTTTTTATTTATTTATTTATTTTTTTAATTTTTTTCACTTTACAAAAATTAGTTTTTTGCAAGAAAACCAATAACTATTCGGTGCTTTGCAAGAACACCAATTTGATTTTGCGTACCAACTCAGACATCTGACACTTTGCAAAAACACACAACTGATTTCTCCAGCAATTTCTAAATTTTCAAGAACATTTCTTTAAAGAGATGATTTAGTTTGGCACAAGTTTTCGCAAATTTTTGCATAGTTTCACTTTATTTATTTTTTTGTTTAATATTTTTTGTTTTTTGGTTTTTTTTTAAACTTTTATTAATTTATTTTATTCTGGTACTTTGTAAGAACACTAACTACTCTAGCACTTTGCAAGAACATACTAGATTTCTCTAGCCTATTTTTTAGAAGTGTTTAGAAAAAAGAGAGAAACGAAGGTGCTAAAGCAAAAATGATAGTTAAACTATAATAAAATATGTAATATTTATTAAAATATATTTAATTTAAAAATGTAATATATATAATGTATAATGATGATAATAAAAAAATATAAAATTTTATTTAAATTGCAAAAATTTTAAAAAATTTTAAACTTTTGCGAATTATTGTGAAATATTGCAAAATATTGCAGATTTACACAATAATACAGTATGCGAAATATTACTTTTTGTGACTCTGAAAGATCAAATTATATTGTAAAATATTGTGAAATAAACCAAATAAAACAATGCAAACCTCTATTTAATTATCTTCTTTAGGGGTTACAGGAGGTAATATTTTACATATTATCATGTAAATCTGCAATATTTTGCAATATTTTGCAATAATTCACAAAATTTCAAACTTTTTTAAAATTTTCATGATTTAATATAAAATTTTATATTTTTTATTATCATTATACATTATATATATTACAGTATTACATTTTTAAATTAAATATATATTTTAATAAATATTACATATTTTATTATATATTATATTTTAATTATTATATATTCTTTACAGTATTATTTTTATATGATTACATATTAATTTAACTACTTTCGCACTTTGTTGCATCTAATTCCATTACTATTTGTAGAAAAAAATAAAAAAACTAACTCTATACCTTATTTTCATACACCCTACAGTTAGCTATTATCTTTGCTTCTTTGTTTTAACTATCGTTTTTGCTTTAGCTATTTCTTTTGTTTTAACTATTATCTTTGTTTCTCTCTTTTTTCTAAATACTTCTAAAAAATAGACTAGAAAATCTAGTATGTTTTTGCAAAGTGCTAAAGAAGTTAGTGTTCTCACAAAGTGCCAAAATAAAATAAATTAATAAAAAAAGTTTAAAAAAAACCCAAAAACAAAAAATGTCAAACAAAAAAATAAATAAAGCGAAACTTTGCAAAAACTTGCAAAAACTTGCGAAAACTTGTACCAAACTAAATCATCTCTTTAAAAAAGCATTCTTGGAAATTTAGAAATTGCTAAAGAAATTAGTTGTGTTCTTGCAAAGTGTTGGAAGTCTGAGTTGGTGCACAAAGTCAAATTGGTGTTCTTATAAAGTGCTGAATAGTTGTTGGTTTTCTTGCAAAAGACTAGTATTTTTGTAAAGTGTAAAAAAAATTAAAAAAATAAATAAAGAAAAACAAAATAAAAACAAAACAAAATAAAAAAAATCTAATTTATAAAGATCCAATCTGATTTTGTAACATTATACAACTTTTCAAAATATTTCGAAATATAGTCCAATACAATACGTCCAATATGCTCTTGATATAACCCAGGTTACAGATATACTGATTCAGTTTGGTTTCCCAGGTCTAAAATAATTGAAAATATTTCGAATTATTTCGAAATAAAATATTTCAAAATATTTTTTGCAAAATATTTCAAATTATATTGCAGTTTGCCAAAAGATTTCACAGATTCACAAGATCTTTCGAAAATTTTCATCACTATAAATTTGCTAATGATATTTTACCTTAATATCATACACATATTGAAGCATCTCTTTAACTAATTTACAAAGTATCATTGTTAAGTATATATAGAGTTAGTAATAATATTGTATTTAAAAATTTCAATTATATTTAAAAAAGTGAATTTTGTCTTTGCAAATACCAATATGTATACAATCTCTATATAAACCTACCAACTAGCGGCAATAGAGTATAGCAATAACATATATTGAATCAGTACTTGGTTATTATTGCTAAAAGACTCGTTAGTATAGTATCACAGATTGTTTTATTATTAATCTATTTGATTGTTATACAAAATCATGCCATTCATTTTATTAGCTATATATATTATATAAGTTGGTCCTCCCGTAGTTTTACTAACCCCTAGATACTATTAATTTTTTAAAGGAGGTACGCCAAATAGCCCACTTTTTAAAATTCTTCAAGAAAAAAAAACTAACAATACCAAGTAGTGACCATGTACAGTATTGTCATCTACTATGTCCAAGACTTTTTTTATCCATGTTCACGTCCAAACGTCCATAGTGACACAACTGTCCAAAGAATATTTTGATTTTAAAATTTAATAAATTAGTTTAAGAAAGACATGATTATATATTTTTTATAGTTTTGAATATTTATCTGAAAAGAAAAAAATAGGTTACCTTAATAAAATTTGGGTTTATTTTTTTGTCCACAATTATCCACAATTGTCTACAAATTGTCCAAAGCTGTCCTGTGACAACTCTAACCATGTATACAAAGGAGAGTAGATCTTCTTGTACACGTGTATAGTTCAAATCTAACAAAGAACCAACCAGTACTTCTTTTCAGTAAGTAATAACTCTAAACTTGTTAGCAGGTAGTTTATGAAATTTATTTCTAAACAACAAGTGCTATTTCTTGTTTGGTAATTGATAAACTCTAAAGCTACTAGCAGATATTCAATTATCTATATCTTAAATAATAGCGCCATGCTGCTTTATGTATTTTTTTAAGTTTTTTTACTGTTTTTATTATAATTTCACTTTAAAATTTCTGTGTATATATTAATACAAGTGAGTAATAGTAAAAGTTACAGAAGATTTTTTTTTAGACATAAAGTTTATAATAAATTTATATATTTTTATTATTATTTATTACTTGAATTAGTGATAGTACCTAGATAGGAATTGCAATTGTGTAAAATAGTAATTTATTTGGATATCTGGATAATTTAATAGTAACTGGGTAGAGGTTTTCCCAACAAGTACAATTTCTAACTCAGATAATATATTTTCTGACTACTAGATTTTAAAACACCTAATAAAAACTTGATTGACTAGTATTTTAAATAAATCTAAAGGTTCTGGAACCAAAATCAAATCTAAACTAACTTTACTTTAAATTAACACATTAAGATTTGTTTGGATTTTATATAACACAAATATATTATTAAATACTGGACCTATCATTAAATGACAAGGAGGTTTTTTTTTGTATTCAAAGTGTCTGTTTTAAAGGCTTGAAAATTTTTTATTCAAGATATTTAGGGCCATTAATAACTCATATAGAAATTACTAGTACTTGTTATAGTAATGAGGATACAACTAGCTACATGGGCCCTCAAAAGTAAAAACCAGGAAATTTGGCCGATTACGGGTTTTGAGAAAATCAGCAAAAACTATTTTATTATACAAAATTAAAACAATCTAAAATTAGATTATTTATGATTAACAAACCTGTTTAAACAGGATTATTAGATCTGTAAATCTGCATTACTATCGGTAAATCTCGGTAATCTATTTTTAGATTATAGTATCAAAAGCTTTTAATCGTTGTATCGCAAAAATTTATTAAGTGATCAAACTTTCATTATTAAGTAAAAAAAGATTGGGCCTAAAATTTTACACCTGATCAATCAAACAGGTCAATTTTTAAAAACTAATCAAATTCCTTGGTTTCTACTTTTGAGGCCCATATATTAGTGTTCCTCAAATTCAAATCAAATCAAATATTGGATCAATTTGAATTTGATCAAATCAAATTGACCTGATTAGAATTTGATTTGATTCAAATATTTGAATTTGAATTTGATTTAAATTTGAATTTTTAATAGTAATTTTCAAATCAAATCAAATATTTGTCAAATCAAATCAAATTTGGGCATATTTGAATTTGATCAAATCAAATATATTCAAATTTGAATTTGAATTTGATCAAATATTTGATTCAAATATTTGAAGATCAAATCAAATTGCGGAACTCTACCATATATACATTTTTGGTATCTAATTTAAGTGGTCCTTTCTAAGGTTCTATACTAGCTGCTATATCTGCAACCCAACTATAAGAATTGTCTATTTAAACCCTCTGATTCTTGTCCTACCTGCTAATCTATCTTGTATTATCTTGGTCTATTAGTCTCAGGTTCGTACCAAATACTAATTACCTTTAGATTCCATTAAATAATAGGGTTTGTTATTATAACTTTGCAATTACATAAATAATTTTCTATTTTTTATTTTCTATTAAATATTATTATATATTATTATATTATTAAATTTTATTATGCTACAATATATTGCATATTATATTATATTAATTATATTAATTTATAAAAAAAAAACAAAACTTTGAATCTCACTAGAGATGACTTTGATGAATTTACCTGTATTATGGTAACCTGAACTCTGAGCTTGGATTTACAAATCTGTTTTCTAAGTTATACCAACTCGTATTGGAAGCTTTGGCACTGTGTTATGCAGAGCACATAGATCCTGGGAGCACAGACACTGTGTATACACAGAACTGTAGAACAAGAGAAACTATACTTGGCAAGACCTGAGTAAAGAGCTAGCCAGAATTTCGATGGTATCTAAACAGAAATTGAACAGGGACTAACCGGCAGCAAACTGACCGGAAGCATGCTTACTACAAAAGGGTTTATGGCAGGCCTGACCAACTAGACCACTAGAGTCGCACCAGAGAAAAAGGACATATGCTTTAGAATTATATATAGTCACCTCTCTTTAATCTAAACCTCTCTAAACTGAATGCTATTAAACTTTCTCTAAACTGAACAAAATGTTCTAGAACATTTGTAAATTTTATTATAAAGTTTGAATAAGCTATATATAACTTTTAGAAAACTGAACTTTTCCAAATTTTTATATAGTAATAAAAAGCAGTCCCAGCAGTTTGGATTAAAGAGAATTAACTATACCAGGAGAAAGGAGTCACTGGGTTCGCCAGAGCAGACCAACCCTTCTGGGTTTTTGGATTGGAAGTAGGACTGCGACTGGAAAAAAGGAAGCTTCTGGAAGAAAGAAACTGAAAGAAGGATAGGGCGGTACTGAGGTCAAATGAACTTTACAAAGGCAGAAATAGTGTTTCTCATAGGCCGGATCAGGCTAGGTTTTAGCAAAAATCTGAATTCAAACTAAAAAACCGGTCTGGGTTCAAGTATAAATCTGTACCCGAATATTTAATACCCAACCTGAACTGGAACCGGTATAAGTATACCTTACTCACGTGAAAATAAAAAAATTTACTAAGCAAATGCACACCCTGTCACAGGTTAATTAATGACTTGCATTATTTAAGAACTCGTAATAGGAGAACCTGAGTAGAATAAAGCCTCTCGCAAATAATTTATAACCAACAAAAGCCAAACTCGGATTTTGCAGAATAATAATAATAATAATAATAAACCATTTTCATGTATTCATCTTTGGTCTGTAGTATGTATACTGTAATACAAAATTAAAAATTAATTTGTTTATTTTGCAATTTTTAACTCTAATATTTTGAAAAAATTAGTGAAGTAATCAACGTGCAATTTGTGCTATAAAAACTTTTCTTGTGCAATTTATGCTATAAAAAATTTAGCCTTATGCAATTTTACTATTAATGTTCAGATTGTCATAAAGAAAAAAAAACAATTTTTTTTATAAACCAGGTCACTTTGGGTACTATCGGTCCAGGTTTCTCTTATGATCAGAACTCAGTCAGGTTCAAAAAATCATGGTTCGACCTAGCCTGTAAGACCAGATCTGGGTCGGGTTCGGGTCTTCAGTTCGGATATGAGGAGCACTAGACAGAAGTAGGTAGTAATAGTGGTTGCAGGTAACCCCTAACTACAAGTTGTTTGCCTTGGTGAATGTGTATGCTACTGAAGTGTAGATAATGCCTGTGTAGGACAGGAACCGCTCTACCAAGTCTTCTACTGAGGATAAACTAGTTCTAAGGGATGCAGTTAGTATCTGGAACAGAGTTCCAGTAATACAAGATGGACTGGCAGGAGGCAGGGATTAGAGGGTTTAAATAGGCAATGCTAAGTATGTGGGTTGCAGGTATGGTAGCTAGTATAGAACCTTTGGGTGGCTACTTAAATAGGCAACCAAAGGTTGCAGGTGAGGCTAGTTGTACTCTCATCAATATACAAATGTCAGATGTCCTTCTATGTAGGGCATTTGGGGTCTAATATATCTTGAATAAAAGCTCATCCCCAAAGTGGGCACTTTAACTAGAAAAAAAAAAGTAAAGTTTTCAAATATTTAATTTTAAACAAAACTTTTTCATTTATTTTATTATTATTTTTTTAATATAGAATGATACAACTTTCTCACTTGTGAAATCTTTGATCAAATATTAAAAACACTTATTTGTCAAATGAAAAAAAATGCTTTTTAATGGATCGAAATAAATATGATTAATGTTTAATAGCACTTAAAAATCCAAGTGATTCACATAACCAAATTCAAAATTGAATAACTTATGAGTTTAAAATTCTTTATGTTGGTGTAATTAAAAACTTCATACAATTAAGCTGATTAAAAATAACCTAGTAATGCAAGCATATTTTATTATAAGATAATTTGTGTTGTGCATCAAGTAACAAAACATGCTAGTCAAGACAATAACCTGATGAATGATTTTCTTTATTATGCCTATGTTTTTTTTAAGTATAATACTTTTTAATATACAATTAAAAAGATTTTTATGGTATTGTTTTATCTTGCAAACAGTAATTGATGATGCCATTCATGATTACATTCATGATTATATTTATGATTATATTCATTATTACATTCATGATTACATTCATGAATAGAGTGTTTTAAAAGCACATTAGCTCTGGAAAATATTGAAATTGTCAATTTGGTGTTAATTCAAGTGAAAACGGACATTACACTTTGTAAGAAAAAGAGGAGTGGCAGGCTCGTAATTTGAGTACTTTCTACGTGGTAATTTAAAAATTGATATAATTTTTTAATCAGCGAATTTTTTATTGTGTTGCTTTTTTTTTATTGATTATGCGATTTTTTTTTTATTTAAATATATATAAAGCAGTTTTTTTCATTATAACTTTAATTTACGGAAATTTATTTTTATTTTTTTTTAATTTCTTTATATGAAACTTTATGCAAATTTTTATCACTTTTTATTTATGCAAATGAACGTTTACAATATAATTAACATTATTAATAGTCATATAGTTTTTATCACTTGGCTATATAATTTTATCTTTTTTAATTTTCACCGATTGAGAAATAAAGTATGCCGTTTTAAAATTTAAAGAATGACTTAGGGTCAATTTGAAATCGACCTAACTTGTGAAATGACGCAGAACATATGCACTTAGAAAGGTTCAACTATAGAACCCTTTTTAGCGGTTCAGACTTTTTTTAGCAGTACGGTATTATAATGTGTAAACCAAATAAAGTTATATTAGGGTAAGTATAGTATGTACTATAGAAAAGAGTCTTAATTGCTGAAAGGGGCCATAGAAACCTTTTTCTCTAAGTTTTATTATTATTATTATTATTATTATTATTATTATTATTATTATTATTATTATTGTTATTAATTTTATTATTATTAATTATTATTATTATTATTATTATTATTATTATTAATTATTGTCGGGGATGATGCTGAAATCAGATGATGCTGAAATTTGGGGTTTCGATTTGAAACTATAAGCCCTGCTAAAATCCATATATACTCTTTAAATATCAAATCTACTCCCAAACCTTACCCTAACCTTATAAGACAAAGACGAAAAAAACACCTCAAAAAAATCTTAAAATTTCATATCAAAATAAATCGAAATTTCAGGATCATCTGATTTCAGCATCACCCCCGACAATTATTAATTATTATTATTGATATATCTTTACTATGAAAATTTTGAAAAGTAACCTTGAGTTGTGATTTCTACGGGCAGAATAAAATTTTTAGATTTCAATAACAAATTACGATAAAGAAAAATAATGTAACTGTGCACGTATTACATGCATTACATTCTATGATCATGTGATGCTAGACAGACCGATTGGGCAAAAATTGCCGAATAATGGTAATTTGGCAAATGAGCACGTGCCGCTTTGCGGCACGTGTAGCCAATCATTTGTCAAATTACCGTATTCGACAATTTTGGCGGTGTTATCCGGCAATTAATGATCATGATTGTAGGGAGCCGCTCGCTGAGTTTTAATTTGAATAAACATGATTACGCCGTAACACATGAAAAAATAACGAAATTTTTTCATGATCATATGAGTTTATTGGATAACTAATTTTATGGGGTGCGTTGCAACGCATATGCGAAAAATGATAGATTTTTTTTATTATAATAAATTATTTTTACTATTTATATATATAGTTAGACCTCTCTAAATGCAACTTGTTGGTCCGAACTTTCGATACTTTTGCATTTAGAGAACAATAAGAAAAAAAACTTTCATTTATGGGGTTCAGGAATGTATTTGGGTAGTGTTTGAAGCTGCATTTAGAAAAATATTGCTGAATTTAGGGAGGGTCTAACTGTAGATTCTAAAAATTCAGATATTTAATGATCTAATCTACTATTGTTTCTTTGTATTATATTCATTGTTTAACATCTATATGCGGAATGAATTTTCAACCTGCATATTGCAGATTCCGTAAGCAAAATTTTCTTGGAATCTGAGATTTTTGTTATACATTCCACGCAACTTTTTTTTTGAATAGTTATTATGTTTACGAAAATTATCAAGTTTTTCTACATATTTAAACAAATTTGAATTTTAAACACTGATTATATTAATCGTCATTTGGTAACGGGTCGAAGCATATACTGTACACCGTATTTTGTTATCGATTTAATTATACAGTCAGACTCTCTAAATACAATCTCCATACCTTCTTTAAATGTAATATCTCCCTAAATATAACTTCAAACACTGACTCAAATATATTTCTGAACTTCATAAATGTAATTTCTTATTGTTCTCTAAATACAAGGTATTAAAAATTCCATTGCATTAGGGAGATCTGGCTGTACAATTTGTTCAGACATGGTTATATTAAAATTGACTTGCAAGTTTTTTTAATTATCTAATATATCTATGCGCATTATTTACAACTCGTAAATAGCATTTACTTCCTTTTCTATACTACCGATTGGGTTTTATCTTTCAATGATAATCTTATAATACCTATCATCTCATTATCCACAAAATACTATCGTGACATTCTTTACATAAGGGGAGTAACAAAAATCAGGTGATTTTTTAGGGGGGAGGGGGGTAAAAAAAGTTGAAATTATATATAAGAACCTGACTATTTATATATTAAAAAAGAGGGAGGGGGGGTAGGCCTCTGATAAAAAATAATCAGGTGATTAATGACACTGCCCTAATTAAGAAATAACCAAAATACTATCGATTACTAAAGTTGGGTTGCACAACTCCTAAAAAAGAAGCAGCCAATCAGTGAAAGAAGAAAAAAACCGAAAATACACTAATTAAAAAATGATGGAACGAAAATTTTGTAAATAATAAGTACCAATACCAATCTATCGCCATAATATTAACACCCTAATCCAAAATTCTATTTTACTATTTTTACGCACTCGGTTTATTTACAAAATTTAATTTCCTTTTTGGGTTTGTATTACCGGCACAGATAAGTAAATCGGATAGGCACTCCAAATAATTAGTGTTTATTTTATGTCTGTTTAACAAAGAATCAAATTGGTGTGGCCTTAGCGTTAGCGCCGTTATTCAAATACAAATATGATCATCGTATTACAAAATCTAGCCATCAAAAATATAATAACACAAATTTAGCCATTTTGATTATTTATATGAATTAACAAGATAAGTTTATTATCATTTTTAACCGTTGAATTCAACGGCATTAAGATAATTTTGGTCCATGAATAACATAATTCGAGCAAGAATTATGGAGCAATTTTTATGTGGTTAAACGTTTCATTTCTTATTAATATTTTTTTACCATTATTTTATTAACAATTATCAAAATTAAAAAAAAAATTTTTTTCAAATATACAGTATAGCGGTCAAGCGATCAATTTGATCGGTGAACTGATCGGTGACCGGACCGTGTTCAAATGACCGTGACCGTTAGGTAGAATATAAAATAATTTAGTAATTGAATATACTGTATATAACGGACGCGACATTTAGTAATAACGACTTAGTTTTGAATATTCGAAAATAATAAATTAATTTTTCATAAAATCAAAAAGATTAAAAGAAAAAGAAAATATACTGGCCAAAATCGTTCTATACCTTTTCGGGACCAAATCCCCTATTTAATACAACGTTATACGAAATCTTGACAAATTTATGAGATAGACTCACATCTTAAGAAATCATAGTAATTTTAAATTATGTAAATTGTTAAATCAATAAATTTTTGCGGCATTTTAAAGTTAAATCATCAGAAATTGTATGTAAAAAACTAAAAATGAATGCTCGGATTAGTTTGGTTCAATTCAATCATCAATTATCATTGGCAAATGATCAGAAGATTATGACTTCCCTTGTTGCTTTGATTACTATCCTAATAAAGATGGGCACATGCAGTAAGCCACTACGCAGAGACTAAAATTCGCATAATGCTAACCACTTGCATAATGTCGTCTATGCACGCTCATGCACGGACTACGCAATCTGCATGAATTTTGAAACTGTTTCATCCTTAATTCTAACTCATCTAGATTTCCTTTTTTTTTTTTACCGGAACTATAGTTGACATTGTAATTCAAAAAAGGCAATTTCAATAATGATTATTAGTATATTCCATTGATGGAATTCCCTTTTTGAAATACAATGTCGCTTGTACTTGAAACAACGAGGTTGCATAACTGCTTCTGGTTTTAGTTCAGCACAGACGGTACCGGTATCGGTGTAGGTTACCATTTTGAAAAATAGTGGAAGGAGTATTATCACAAATTTTAAGTTTGTGACAGGAAAATTTCGATTTCATCACTCTGTACATAGTTTTCCGATTCTTAACGTACGATTATTCAAAAACGGTTTGGTATAATAACCTTACTATTCTTGTTCTTAATAGATGTTATATAATGTTGTAATAGATAAAAAGCGAGAGAAGCAAATAATTAGAAGAGAGAATTCATTCCTTCACGTCTATTTCAATAATATTATGATGCATACCTTTCTTTAAATTCGAACCATCCCTAATTCTTAATAACACTAATTTACAGTATAGCGCATCATCTTATAGTCAACCATTAAGTTAAAACAGCCTATAAAGGTATAGAACCCTTCTGATAGATGGTAACAATATATCATTGGTTTTGTCAATCAATTTCGGACACCCCTATCAAGAACGTACGCACAACAAATAATGAATATCAATTAATACGTGAGTAGGTACGTATTTTCTTAACAGGTGAACCCCAAATTGATCGAACCGATATAAGTGCCGCCAGGAAAAAATCTGCAAATCAGAACTTGTATTGAACTCTATCCCGGAAGGATCTAAATGAATTATGATATTACTACGTTAATTTTATTATGTTCCAAAATGATTATCTTTGATAGTACATTGCTTTACTTACGTAATCTCGGATTCTTCGGTGACCAAATCTCGTTAGAATTGTATGGAGTATATAACTTACACTAACATCTAGTGTGGTTTCCATGATTATTTATTTATCCAGAATGAACAATAACAGGAAGGTATAATACTTGGAACTTCTCTTCTGTCAGGTTTCTTAAATAGGGGTTTCACTAATTTTTTGTTGATTAGATAATTAACATAATGTAAACAAAATAAAATGAGAGTTATTGTGTAATAGATTTGATATACTTATATGTTTAACTTTTTAAATTTTAAATCGAAGTTATCTTGACAACCATATAAAGAATTTTTTTTTATTTGAATTCAACGGGTCTGTAGAATTCAAAAAAAAAAAATTCGTCAAATTTTCTTGTCGAGATACCAAGTCATGAAAAAATTTTGTTGCAGTTTACATTTTGATAGACGGTTAAAATTTTTGTAAAACTTTAATCGAAGATATCTCGACAACCACCTAATGAAATTCAATGTTTTTTTTTTTTATTTGACTTTTACAGAACGTAGAATTCGAAAAAAAAAGAATTCATTGGATAATTGTCGAGATATCTTCGACCAAGGTTTTCAAAATGTAAACCGCAGCAAAATTTTTCATGACTTTGGTATCTCGTCAAGAAATTTGATAAAATTGGTTTTTTTTTTTTTGAATTCTGCGGGTCTAAATAAAAAAAATTCATTAGATATCAAGATACCTTCGATCAAAGTTTTAAAAAACGTTTCCTTAAATAAATATATATATATATATGAAATTTTTGAATATTAATATATATATATATAATTTTGATTAATTTAATAATACATTAATTGAAAATCTTTACTTACATGCCCAAATTAATTTGTTAAGTTTTGTTAAGAAAAATTGATTCATTAATGTAATGGTTTATGCTAAAAACTCGAGTTCGTCCAATCCGGACCTAATAAAATTGATCAACTAAATGATGTTCATTCGGAACTTAATTTCAAATAGGAATTTTTTCTAGTCTATCA
Organism: Gigaspora rosea; assembly: GCA_003550325.1. Classification (NCBI taxonomy): domain Eukaryota; kingdom Fungi; phylum Glomeromycota; class Glomeromycetes; order Diversisporales; family Gigasporaceae; genus Gigaspora; species Gigaspora rosea. The sequence goes on along the minus strand of QKWP01001368.1, from coordinate 93,494 downwards.
CCTAATTAGTGCTATTAGTCTCGACTTAACAACGATCTTATTTCCATTAATCTCAGTTATCTATTATGTACTGTACTGTACGAACCGTGAATTTCTTCCACCATATTACCTAATTACTTGGTTATAACAGAGTTGAAAAAATTGTTAAATATTCTTAAGTAATTATTTTGCCTACCTCAATGAATTTACCATAAAATCACGTAAAATTCGATAGGCCAAAAAAAAAAACATAATATAAAATATTTCGAAATCTTGGTCTTACCTGGCACAAAAATTATTATACAAGTTTAATTAACATGAATAAAAAGTAGTAATAAATAATAAATTTGAATAAATTTATTTAAAGAATGTTCATTAACATGAATTTAAAAAATAACGTAAAATAGTAATACTGTAAAACGCAATCAGAGAAATGTAATTAGTGAAGTGGCTGTTAATAAAACTCAAACATAAAAAAAGAAAACGAACATACCGTACATAATAACTCCAAAGAAACTAGTGGTTTGTGTTTAAAAACATTATGCCTCAATGTAATGAGCTCGCGTCATTAATGACTACCATTTACATTTGAGTTCCTTGTCATAGCAAGAGAACTAACAAATTTTAGTATTTCGCGTAAAGTACTACATAGTGAAATATATGAAGCACATATTTTTGAATCTAAACACAGAGTTTGGTTACCTTCTAAATATCGTATATCGATAAAGAACTATTATAAAAATAGATTATGAAATCTTATGAAATCTTAACATCGCCAATATGGCAATGCAGCGTGTATATTTCAGTATTTAAAAATAAAACCTATTTAAACCATTTATATCTGATATCCTTTTAAGAATCACATTCTCATGCACGGCATGATATCGTTAAGTATTCATAGTAACAGTGGACACAAGCTTCAACCAATTAAATTTTATTTTTTTTTTTTTAATATACATTTGTATTTTTCATTAACGCCAAATCGTATGGTATACATAAATTTCTATTGAATTTTGATTATAGATTAAAAAAGGAAACTTATACATACGTGAAGTTTACTAAATTGCAATGATATAAATTCTTTTTTTCAAGGAATTATTGAAATTTCTTCTAATTTTTTTTTTCTTTCTTTTTTTTTTTTTTTTTTTTGTAAAGTAAATAGACGTACGTACGTAAGTACAACATATTTTATATGAAACTCGGTATTTTTAATTAATAATCAAATTTTAATTTTCACTATCGTTCATCTGATTAACTGTAGTTCCTTTTTTGGATTGAACAATAAGAAAAAAAGTTTCACAACTGATGATCTGATTCTTTGATTCTATATATATATATATTATATTTTTAGGCGACCAGTAGTTTCACATAAGGTGTGGTGAAAAGTATCTCAAAGATATAGCCGAAGGTAACGTTGATACAGAATGCACATCATGAAAAATAGGGAGGCGAGTTAGCAGGTACGTATGTATCAGCGATAAAAAATTTGGATTCAGATTGGCCCATCTAAACCCAAATATTTATCCATTGGCCGAGTTAAATTCGGGGAATTTCGTATGGTGAAATAACAGCTTTCGGTGATTTTCGGATAATAGTTAGCTAATTTTTCAAGCAATTCGAATTCGTTTGCAATTCACGTGATCATAAAATTTACAGAGCTGAATGTATTTATATTCCATTTTCACGAAAATAAAACTATTAATAAGAATAATATAAATATACATGCTAAAATTTGTTGAAATGAAACAATGATTGTTAAATTAATCAATAGAAATCAATCAAATGCTTTTGGCGTCATGAAAAGGTATCATCAGATATAACCCGGAATTATATTACCTAATTAAAAGTAATTAAAAGCTTCTTTTCGGTTATTAAAATGCCAAATGATAATCACTCACTGAAAACAGTTCATGCTCAGAGTTTATTGAACAGCATCCATTATACAGCATGAATAATTCTTGACATCATGAAAAGGTTTAATCGGGTTATGCTACCTAAAAGAGCATCTTTTCGGTTATTATGCGAAACGATGATCACTGAAAACAAGTTTACATTCAGATACAGCATAAATAGTTCAGACATCATTCTGTAGAATATCCGGTCTGGAATTCCGATGCACAATTTTGTTTAAATCTAGTTAAGCTATCGCTATGTCATATCACGTGTCAAAGACAGCTACATGCATATAGCGTCTCATTTATCGTTACATTCAAATTTTGAATTTGCTAGAATAACTGTAAATATTTATCTGCTGGACATTTTTTAAACAATAAAAAGTAGGCCGGCCAATTATTATATTAGTTTAAACGCATTTACCAATTAGTCATTCTGCAGGTTTGTTTAAACTCTTGATTGACTATTTTAATTATTTTAGCCAATCAAAATTTTAAAAAAGGTTGATAATCTATTTCTATAGTGGCGGTATAGCAGTATTAATTCCGATCGTTCTAAGAAAGAAAAACAGCTATAAAAAATTCTAAATTAATTTCTAAAGGAATTTCCTAATGAATTGTTCTAAATTGTTTTATTTTAATAATAAACTATAATAATTGTCCATACGCACAATTTTCCGGTACATGTTGTCATATATTGTTACCGAGATCACTTCTGCGGATTGATTTCATAGCGACAAGATTTCGTAATTTTGCATTACTGAAATCACCGCATTAATTGGCGAATAACAATGTAGATAGAACAAAGAATAATTATGAATCTAAACATTACATAAATATCCTGAAGAGGCTAATAAGAAGTGCCAAGATTTTCATAATTATTAATTTTGGAAAATCCTATAGAGCTTTGGAGCGGAATATTATAGCCGGAAAAATGCAAAGAGCATTCAAGCACAATACTTTCCGATTTTTTTATAGCATATACCCTAAGTATTATATGGTTCTGGGATGCCATTGAAGATTCTTTGAAAATACTTTGAAGTGCCGCACACTATTAGGATTACTTATTTATGAATAGTTTTATTTCTCAAATTTTAACTGGTATCGTTGTGACTAATACGCGACGTACGTACGTACGTACATTATCAATTGACTTACTTATACCACATCTTTGATAAAGTCTATTTATAAATTAAATTTGTTCATTTTTTTTAAAAAGTGAATGTTATTTAATTAAAATTTTACCGACTTATCTAATATATCGTTTTTGGTTCACGATCGAATAACGCGAAAATGCGTGAATAAAATATATAGAGGCAACAAGTCATAAATAAGGGGGGTTACTTTACTTTCTAATATTAATTACATTATTAAAATTTATGTTACTTGATTTTTATGGTATGACAAAAATAGCCACAACAATTGAATTATTTACAAACAAATGAACTTAAACTTTATAATAACAACATAAAAAAAAAAAAAAAAAAAAAAGTATATTGTTAATATTATTACAAAAATAAATAAATAAATAAAAAAAAAAGCAATATTTCGCTTATTCAACTAAAAAAACAATCTATTATTGTAGATCTGAGAAAATACTCCGCTATCAATTTTTTTTTTATATAAGACTGTCCATTCGTCTGTTCATTTCTTAACCAGCTCACCTCAAGCTCATAAAATTTCTTTTACGAATTCTTTGCTCTAATAAATTATTTCTCTAACAAATTTTATAAATTTTATTCGCACAATGCCTGAAATTTCACAAATCAAAATGCCAAGTGTTCGAGAAATTGAACAGTTTAATGTTGATGAGATTGCGAGAAATATCTCAGGTGAAAGTAGATGCTTGAATGCTTTCTTTTTATATAGAAAAGAATTTACGAAACGAGCCATAGCAATTGGCATCAAAATGAAAATGACGGAAATTTCGAAGTTAGCTTCTCTTTCATGGAAGAACGAAAAACCAAAAGTTAAAAAAGCCTACGCAGATGTCTCAAAAAGAATTGACGGTTTATTACAAAGAAGACGACAAAGAGAGAGAACCTATCAGATCGTCTTTGATGTGAACATGATGAAAGACCAAACTACCATTTCAGAAAATCCAATCTTAGTACCAAAATCGGAACCAATTTCGGAACAAATATCGGAACCAACCACCCCAATATTCTCGGAACTAAATTCCCCTTTATTTAATCAATTCAATTATCTAAACTCAGAACCAAGTTCCCCTATATTTAACTATCCTTCAGTTTTGGACACTTTGGACACTTTGGACACTTTGGACACTTCGGACACTTCATTTTTATTTTCTAATTATGAAGTGCCCTCATTTGACACTATAACCTTTGATCAAATATTAGAATTCGAATTCTCGCCCTATGGTAATTATCCTAATTATCCATGGTTAATGCAAGAAATATAAGTATACTAAAATATACTGTCTAAGCGTGCATGAGAATTTATATATATATATATATAAATATGTAAAAAAAAAAACAAAAAAAAAAAAGAAGAAAAAAAGAAACAAACGGAAAAATTTATGCAACATTATTATATATATTATTATGATTAAGATTTATTTATTATCATTTTAAATATTACATTTAAGAAATCTTCATCCAATCCATCCAAAACTTCTGGGATTTTATTTATTTATTAACGAGAGTTCATTTTATTTTCTGAAATTCTTTCTTCACATTCTATTTAAATTTTTTTTTTTTCAACACATTTTTCATCGTAAATTTATTTTAATACAATTATATATATTTTCAATAAGAAAAAAATTTTTCAATTAATAAAACTAAGTGCATACGGGCCGTAGCAAAAAAAATTTAAAAAATTCGATCGGATTTTATGTACAGTACAATAACAAACCGAATTTAATTTAATCTTATCGTGATTTCATTGACGCTTTTATAAGCTTCAAGACTTAGGAGGCGGTTTTAGTGGCTGCACATATGCAATGATCTCTGATAGATTTGTGATAAAGCTAGTACTTTTCCGAATTCCGCCACGTGACTTGTCTAACATCTTACATCTTACAGATTGCTTGGCATACAGATTGATTTTAAAGAATTCCAAAAATTCTTTATTTGAATTTATAAATTCATAAATGCAATAAAAAAAACTTATAACTACTGAAGAGAATACATTTTATATGGTTTATAAGCTTTTTTTTTTGCTAAATATATTTTTTATATATAAGTTATAAAAGAATTTGCATGGGCGATGCAGAGAGATTACTGTATAAATTACAACCGATTTTTATAAAATATCGTCGATTTCACGTTGCACCTGATCTTACGATATGATTGGTCTATCAGATGGTGCGTTGCAATGCACATGTGCTAAATTACATAAACCTATAAAATATAATATGATATACCGATATATATAGTAATATATATGGTTGCAACTATATATATTTTTTTGTAAATAATAACAAACTATAATTTGTAGATTAAAATAAACAAATTTGTCGATTTTATTTTAATTTTTTGACTTTAAATACCAAAATATTTAAATAAAAATCTTAATAGAAATATAGTCAAGTCAACTCTTTTTAATGCATGTTTTGTTATATTAAATTCTCTTTAAAATGCAGGTTTAGTCTGGTTTCAAGCTATATAAAGTTATAATAAACTTATATTCTCTAAATTAAGGTTCTTTCTATGTAAAAGATTTTTTTTATTTAAAAAAAATTTTTAAGTTCTAGCAAGCTGCACTTAAAAAAATTGACTAGATTTACTATATTTAATAAAATATATATATATATCTTACACTCCATGGTGTGCTTATATATCGCACTCTAATTTGATTAGTAAATTTGTAAAATATTTTTATTTATAAAAAACTATATTTATACAACTTATATAGATTTTAAAATTTTGAAAATTTTTTAAATATATATACAAATTTGTGCAATATAAATTATAAAACAAGAAAATACTAACAAACAACTCAAATTCAATGCTAACTATATTGACCTTATCTATTCAGTAGCAATCAAGCACCCTCTCGCCACCCCACCACTACCTATGATACACATTACTGATTCACTAGTGCCATCCCTCTTCCATGACAATGAGGCTTCACAAAATCTCCTCAGAATTGCACATAACAACTCTGCTGCCCAGCATTTCACTTTCTACACAGATGGTTCTGTGGTGGAAATTGGCACCAACCAATGCTCTATGGGCATCGGCTGGGCACAAATCCACAATGATCAAATCACCCACCAGTTCGCAGCACAAGTACACAGCTGGCCTTCATTTTATAAATCTGAGCTCTTGGCTATCCTTTCAGCCATATCTACTGTACCATGCAACTCTATAGTTGATATCTTTACAGACTCCCAGTCCGTAATCTCCAAATACAATAAGCTCCTAACCACCTCCAGACATTCCTCCAAATACTTCAAGTTTAACTTTTGGCCAGCCTGGCACACCCTCCTTAATGCTATACAGGCATTCAATATCCAGCTCAGCTTCCACAAAGTTCAAGCACACACAGACAACAGCTATAACAATCTAGCAGATCGCTTAGCTAGAAACCATACACTTCAACACAAGCTACTCTTCAACCATGCAAACTTACACAACCCATACCTCTTCTTGCAGTGGGAAGAACACTCTGTTGAAAGCCCAACAAGGCGTTTCATTAGAAATATCTGCAAAGCACACATAATTGCTATGTGGTCATCACAAAAACGTTGTACAGAATGGACACACTTCTCTCACTATATAGACTGAAATGCCACCTGGCTATACTTTAACAACAACCAAAAAAGCTCCAACCATTTTACTAATCCTAAACTTAACCATCAGAAATCATTCAAAATCAAACTCCTTCTCAACAACCTCCCAACATACTCACACTTCCATACAATATATCCAGAAAAATTCACGTCATCCAACTGTTTCCACTGCAACCTCCCTGACTCACCTCTATACTGGCTTAGCTGCCAAAACTCCTCTCTTCTTTACAAAATCATTAACTCAGTTATATATGAGATTACTAAGAGCTTAGAACTCCCACCCAACCAACTAGACAAACTAGTACAACTAATCCTTACTCATCCAGCATTCAACCCTAACTCATCCTTTTTATACCCGTACTTGCTAAACTCTATGCTCAAAGGTCTTATCCCAAAACCCCTAATCGAAGAAATACAGCCCTTTGATCTATCTTACAAACAAGCATCCCAAGTCATCATCAAAATCCTTCTAAAACTATCAGAAGAGATATATGAACAGATATGGAAGCCATACTGTACCTCCCTTGCCCAATGGAAAAGAATAAACAAAATCCCTTCTAAATACAAACGCACTCAAATACAACAACATCCATCTCACAAAAAGTCACACCAGCAAGAACCTATACATTCAGCTGCCTTTGCGGCCTCCCCGACCAATTACACTTTGACTCTAACAACTGCCCACCGATAGGCCAAGCCCTTCAAAAAGTTAGCATTTGGTCCATAATGTGGATCAATTATAGTACACCTACAAATAGTATTTTAACCATCCAAATCTAGATGAGTCTTGACCATCCTAGTAGGTTTAGGTCACAGATAAATTAGTCTGAGCTTCTATTCTTGCATGTAATTTATATGTATTTGTCCTTGTACAATTTAAGTTTTTATATATTATATGTAATTACTTTATAAATTACCCAATAAAGATATAGGCAAGGCCTCACCTTAAAAAAAAAAAAAAAAAAAAAAAAAAAAAAGAAAGGCCTCACCTTAAAAAAAAAAAAAAAAAAAAAATTATAAAACAAAAATTAGTATAACTTAAAGTCAGGATGAGTGTAGTTTTAAAAATGAAAAAGATTATAGTTTATACTAAAATTTTGCAAAAAATATTTTTTGTTAGATATATTAATATATATATATATAGTATTAGGGTTCCAAAGTTTAGTTTAGTTCAATAAAAGTTCAGGTTCAGGTTCAGGTTCAATAAACTTGAACCTAAACTTTAAATCTAACCTGAACTTGAACTTAAAATTATTGAATATAAACTGAACCTGACCTTAAAATAAGTTCAGTTCAAATTAGTTTAAGGTTCATAACCATGTTCAAGATTTATAATATATATGCATATTTATCTAAATTACAAAATTAGAATCAATTAGTAAAATTTAGAAAATTATAAAAATATGTATAATTTTATTAATAAAATTATACACATTTCTATAATTTTTTAAATTTTACTAAATGATATAACTTCTTGCACTAAGTAAACTTGTTTAGTACCAAAAAATATATCAAATTAGTATATTTTCTTAAATTTTGAAGAAAGAATACTTAATTTTAAAAATTTTTATTAAAAATTCAAAATTAAGCATCTTTGACACAAATTTTAAAGAAAATAATATAAAATTTACCAATATGATATATTTTTGGTACTAAACAAATTTACTTAAAGAAAAAAGTTATTTCAATTTAGTAAATTTAGAGTATCATAAAAATTTGTATAATTTATATTACTATAGTTATAAAATGCCTATTCATTTAAAACAATCTGATTGGTCGAATTTGGATACTATAATTAGGATTATTAGTTGATCAATATTAGATGATCTATATGCACTATTCCTATTATTTGAGTTCAAAAAAAACAAATATTTGAAATCTATTTTATTTTTTTTTTAAGATAAGGTCTTGCCTCTGGTCTTTATTAGAAGTATACCAATCATTACAACATTGTTGTACAATTTTTATACTATCTACTAAGTACCGAAACTAGGACTAATTTATCCATAACCTAAACCTACCAAAGCCTTCCAAATTCTCATTTATATAGCTAACCTGGCTTTGACATCCCGTTTTAACCTACAATTGGTGTTCATATGTCCACCACTTTACCCACACTACCTATCATCCCTTTCAAATTGGTATGATGTTCCAGGTGGGTGCTTTATGTTTCCAAATTGGTGTACCTGATTATTTCTCCTATTGGCATACTTCTTGAAAGTTCATATCTCAAGCCATACAGCTGCTTCTACCATATTGGGTAAGTATTCCAAGCTTATTTTGAATCTATTTTGCTATGTTATATAAATAAATTTTATTAATAGATTTTATTTATTGAAAAAATGTATTTATCACAGCAAAATCGACCAATTAGATTGTATAACATTATAATTATAACAAAAGCAAAGCATCAAAACTTACTAGTATTAGGTTAAAGTTAGAGCTATAAAATAGAGTTTAATTAAAGGTTAATATATAGTAAAATTTTCCAAGGAATTTTATTTGTATAAAAAAAAGTAGTTTCATAGACAAAATTTTAAGTAAAAGTGATTATTCAAAAAAATCTAAGTTTTTGCATTTTTCACATTACATATGATCCTTTGATCTAATTGGTCGATCACACTCCGGTGACTGTTACTGCTAGTACAAATAGATTTACTCTTATTTATTTGCAGGAGTTCCAAAAATTATGTAATAGAGATACTGCATATAATACTATACATTATGAATTGTATTATTTTTAAGATCTGTATAACAATTCAAATTATTAAATTATGGATACCCAGATGATTAATACAACTTTTAAATTTATATTGGTGCAAAAGAAAGTTATAAATTTGTGAATTATATAATAAACTTGCACAAAAACTATTTTTTTGGATCAAAACCAATAGGTATACTTTTAAAAAATAAGCAATTTTTTACAAGACATTTTTGATATTTCCTTTTGTATTATATTTGTATTATATTCTATCAGTCTTTATTTTCTATGACAGTATGAGCATTGTTCACATAGTTAATATATATATTTACTATATATTGTTCATATAGTTAATATATATATATATATAGATGATATTTGTTAGCAGTTAGTGAGTTTACAATTTTTATTCAAAACTACTAAAGTTTAAAATCACATTTTTTTATGAGTTTACAACTTTTAAACAAAATTGCTAAAATTAAACTGCAAAACTTTTTTTAATAAAAAATATTACTTTGCATATGCTATACTATAAAGCTACATTTCAAAAATGAAAAGAAGCTGATATAGCATGAAAGCATAGCAAAAGAGCCTTAGAAACATTAGAACAATATCAACAGTGATTTAAGAGAAAGCCAGTTCAAGACAACAACAATAGTTTTTATATAGTTATCATTACATTGTTTTATTTTTTGTAATACGATCTAAAGACTTTTTTTTTTTAACCCATCAGCATAATTGCCGACAGGATACAGATGGTGTCACTTTTATTAAATTATTAATTTACTAGGACCTTCTTTAACTATTAGGTTCTCTACATGTCTGGGTTAGAGATGGTATTTTTCTACACCATGCATACACATGGTATACTGCATGAATGCATGCATGCATGCATGCATGCATGCATGTTCTATACATTATAACTAATTCTGGTCAGAAGTCTGCAGACTAGTCTAAGTCTATTTTATATGTATTTTTTGTTGCTGAACAAGTTTACTTAGTGCAAGAAGTAAGAATTAATTAGTAAAAATTTGTGAATCATAAGATTTTATAGAATTTTATTAATAAAATTTTACCAAATCTTATGATTCTCAAAACTTTACTAATTAATTCTAACTTAATTAACTAATTAACAAAGTAAACATGTTAAGCACCTAAAAATACATTAAATCAGCTAAGTTGTTTTTATTTTACTTAAAATTTGGAGAAAAGATGCATAATTTTAGATTTTTGATCAAAAAAGACAAATTTAAGCATCTTTTCTAATTCTAACAAAACGCACTAAGTAAACTTGTTCAGCACCTAAAAATATATTAAATCAGCAGGGTTGTTTTTATTTTACTTGAAATTTGGAGAAAAGATGCATAATTTTGGGGGTTTGATTAAAAAAGTCAAATTTAAGCATCTTCTCTCCAAATGTCAAGTAAAATAAAAACAATCCTGCTGATTTAATGTATTTTTAGGTGTTTAACAAGTTTACTTAGTGCGTTTTGTTAGAATTAGTTAATAAAAATTTGTGAATTTTAAGATTTTGTAAAATTTTACTAATTAAATTTTATAAAATCTTATGATTCACAAAATTTTACTAATTAATTCTAACTTAATGCACTAAGTAAACTTGTTTAGCACCTAAAAATACATTAAATTGGCAGGGTTGTTTTTATTTTACTTGAAATTTGGAGAGAAGATGCTTAAATTTGTCTTTTTTGATCAACAATCCAAAATTATGCATCTTTTCTCCAAATTTTAAGTAAAATAAAAACAGCTCTGCCGATTTAATGTATTTTTAGGTGCTGAACAAGTTTACTTAGTGTGTTTTGTTAGAATTAATTAATAAAAATTTGTAAATTTTAAGATTTTGTAAAATTTTATTAATAAAATTTTATGGGATTTATTTTATAGTGCTATAGCATTATAATGCTATAGCACTATAGTGCTATGGTTTTATATATAATTTTTTTTATATATTTTATTTATATTTAATATGTTGTGAGCATTGTAAACGATAATACAAACCATGCCACATAACTATGACCTATAAGAAAAGTGGTCCAGGTGTTGGTACAGGTTGGCATGGGGTTGTCTGAATAGGTATGAAATACGACCCAAAACGTGACAGAATGGCACGTATATTACGTTTTACGGGGTCGGCTAAAGCCAGGTACATCACGAGATTATCTAATATGTAACCCGGATCCGTCCGAACAAAACAAAGCGAGACAACAAAGACAAAATCATGAAAAATATAAAAAACAGCTTTCTAAACCGACCTTGGTTCACTAAGTAAAAGTGTCGGGAATGCGATTTTTTTGCTATATCTAAATGACTTTCTATAACTTTATTTTAACCCTAACCCTAATATCAATCGATTTTAATTAAAAATCGGAAAAATCAGGTAATCTCATGATGTATCTGGCTTTAGCCATCCCAGTGCCAACACAGATCACAGATGTACAAACCCGGTCATTCGCCCATTCCATACTCAATTGTGTCTCTCTGTGGAAACACGTCTTACACAAATCACTTTTTTAATCGGGATGTAATTTTTGCATGATCTGGTTATTAAGCATAGTGGTGGTAGATTATCGTTCGTTTCAATCTTTTACATGTGACTTCAATATTAGATAGTGGTAAAGTGTGAAGTAGTAGCTTCCCCACCCAGTGTTTCCGGCCATTCAGCGCATTGAATTGGTCATAATTTTAAGGACAAAAAAAAAATTAATGAAGTGTAAGAAAAGAGAAAAGAAAGCAAACCCGAAAATTACTTACTAAATAAACTAGTCAAATTTTAACTACCTCCTTTGAATAAGCAGTACGCTAGTTCAAGAACTAAATTAACCGATGATTACTCGAATTTAGAGGTGCTGGCGATTGCCGTAACTTACCGTAGCTATAATGGGTTACAGCAAAAATTACCGTAACTCATTATTGGTTACGGCAAATTATAGAAATCCTCCTGCATCTCTACACGAATTATCCAGTGAAAACAAAAGAAATACGGGCACGATACAAACTTACTACACATAACTAACTATTCCAATGAAACAAAAAAGTAATACAAAATACAGGAAATGAATGCCCACGCTATCTTAAATTCATAAAAAAAGTCGGGAAAATGATTTTACCTATAGAACCTTCTAATATGAGCCCTAAGCTAATCCTAACCTTAATAATGTATAATTTAATTTTGTAATGTAATTGGGTTTAAGCGTTCCCTATTTTTATTAACTATTACTAATCAATTAACATGCATAAAGTCTACCTCAATATAACAAATCTCGATAAACTAAATTAGTCACTACAACGAAAAATTTTCTAGCTAAAATTGTGAATACATTAAACCGAACATCCCAAATCCAGAGCTTTGTTATATCAAGGTTAGACTGTATATTAAAATAACTAACTAATCTAAACCTAATCACTAAATTTTCAATACACTAGCGCAACTCCAGCTATATATCGGTGAAAAACCAAAGAATGACCAAGAGCAGTAAAGCCACCACCAGAACAATAAAAAGAAACTGTCCTACAGAAACAGAAGCAATACTTAGCTTGGCATCATTTAACAGTACAAAAAAAGCACGCCAAACCACCAAAGATACCAACAACACAATACAACGTACCAATAACGATGACTCCGTTAATGACATAAAACTACTAATAGCAACAACACCAGGAATGGGCAACAAGAAACAATAACACCAAAAGCGATGACGCCAATGATAAAATTAGTTGTTCCAACAACGACGAAGCCTCATTTGGCACCAAAAACGACGACAACAAGAGCTCAACACTGAGAACAACGGCTCCAGAACAACAACACTAGCGACGAAATTACCTACGGCCTGGAAAGAAAAATATTAGATCAAAATATCCCTGATTACTGTTTATATATCCTGTGATCAGGGATGCATAAAATTAAATTATTTATTTAAAAAACATAGCACTATAGTGCTATAGCACCAAAATGCTATAGTGCTACAATAATATTCCCAAATTCTATAAAATCTTATGATTCACAATATTTTACTAATTAATTCTAACTTTATGTACTAAATAAGCTTGAACAGCACAAAAAAATACATATAAAAATATTCAGATTCAGTTAGTTTGCAGACTTATGTTTGAGTCTGGTCTAAAGTTTGAAATTAATAAATTTTAGAGTCTGAGTTTGGTCTAATCCCAGATCAGACTCAGATTGGACCAGACCTGAACTGGATCTAGAAGCACTAGTCACACCAAGATAGTTATTTTGGTAGCAAAATTATAAAGTTATTTATTATCAATTATTTTTTTTGTATGGGCATATTAGTATTAAATTGCTTAAACCATGCGCATGCATCATGCGCACGGTGCCTATCTCTAGTCTGGGTCTATATACATTATTACTTTTAATAGTAATCCTAATTCTATTGTACACAATTGGGTTTAACTGGCTGACCTATTTACTACCAGAGGCTTTAACCAGAACTGTCTAATTTTTTCAACCAGTTTTAACTAGATAATCTATTTACTATTGGAGGCTTTACCAAAACTGAACATGTTATTTTGACCAGAGTTATACCAAAGGTATTCTAATTCTACTAGAATTTCACTAGAGGTATTCTATTTTTGACCAAATTTTTACCAGGGGTACTTAAGTTTATCAACTAGATTTTCACCAGGATTTTTCTATTGAGCACACATATAACACAAATGTGGTTAGATTTTCCAACCATGGCCCTAGCATTCTAGTTTAGCCTATTCATCTCATGATCAAGTATAATTTTTTTTGTCTGCTAGTAGAGCTTGAACTGGTAATCTTATATTTGGTGGTCTAAAAGCGTAACGTAACCACTTACACTATTAACCTACAGGCATCTAAAGACTTTTAAATTACTTTGTTACAAAAATATTTGAATTTTATAAAATACTACTGTATATAATCTTATAACTCCTTTTAAAATATTGCAAGATAACTATAATTTTATAAAGCCTACATGAGCATTAATTAGCTAAAATTTTTAATAAAAAGACTTCAATATATATGTATTAATCAGAAGATAAATAGTAGTTTTTACTTGTATTTCTCAAACTAAAGCAAATCAAAGAAATTACATGCCTTATCAAGTAAATATTTTATTGATATAAATATGTTATTTTTTTTTTACATTATGCTTTTGCTTTTAGATAATTACTAATTATGCCACTTTTATATTTGTATTGAATTACAATATTTTTAATACTTTATTGTTATATACTTTGAGTAACTTTAGTAATATAAATAAATATATATTATTTCTTAGCAATCAAGTTCTCTTTATGTTTATAACTATTATGTTTGTTACATGTAGTTTGTACAATCTATGTTTCTACAAATTGCACTATTATAGGACCCTAAACATCTCTTATATAGGTCATATTTTTTTTTAACAAATTAACTAAAATTTAAACCAAGGTCCAAATTTAAAATTTAGCAAATTAGTATTAATTTAAATAATGGTTACATTTTGAATTTTGGCAAAACATTTTAAAATTCCATATTGTTATATTTAATATTTTGTCTATTTAATCTTTTTTTAAGAGAATTACTTAATATTGGGAAAATAAAAACATTAATAATAGGTACGCCTATTATAATCTGCTATAATCTCTAAATTTTAATTTCAATACTTATCTGCCGGTAAGAACACGAGAAAATTAATAAACAAAACAAAACAAAAATAAATAAATAAAATAAAAAAACACAGTTTTTTTATTTACTAATTTTTTATTAACTTTTATTTCATGTACATATACACTTTTATCAGGTTTTTTTATTTTTTAAAATTTATTTAACTTAATATTTTTTTTATTTTTACATTTTATGTTTTATAGGTTTTTTTAACAGGTTTTTTCTTTTTTTGGTTTTACTAAAGCACACTACTGGTATTCAACGCCAGTGTTAAAAATTAGATTGAAACTCATGTAATTGTCAGAAAGTAGATCGTAAAATCATATGACTATATATTAAACAACCCTAGATCACTACCTATTTAAAATACTAGTCTGTGTACTAATTAAAAGTTTTCTTTGCAAAATTTTGGTATAAAATACCTTTAACTCCAACCTATTAGCAACACTCTAACCCTAACTTAATAGCGAAATGTTTTTTTCTAGCGAAATTTTTTTTAATAGGACTACATAATGAACGAAATTTTTTTGACTAGTACTATAACCAAAATGTGCTCCTTTATTATAAACCCCTGGTTTAGAATAGTTATTCTGGACTCTCAGGGTTCAGACAATTAAGCTAAACCCCAAATTTGATTGGTTCAAATCTGATAGCCATCGAACAAAAATTTCTAAGTTTTTTTCTCTTTATTATATACTGCTTGTAGATGCCAATTTTGCAATAATTTAATAAAAAATTTTTATATCAAATTTTATTTTATTTTATTTTATTAGTTTTATTTATTTATTTATTTTTTTTTAAAGTATCCGCCTTGGGACTGAGGAATTTTTTATTCAAGATATTTGGGTCAGTGTCCCACTAAGGGCCACCTGCATTTGTTACATTGACGAGGATACAACTAGCCACACGTACAACTTTTGGTCATCTAATTTAAGTAGTCCGCCCGAAGGTTACCCCGCGGGTTCCACACTAGCTGCCATACCTGCAACCCGACTAGGGGATTGCCTATTTAAACCCTCTGATCTCTGCTCCTTCTGCCAACCCATCCTGTATCAATGGAACAGGCCCATTACATAAGCAGTCAGTCAGCCAGTTCCAGATGCTTATCCATCGTTCTTAGGACCCATTTTGATTCTTTTATTAGTTTTATTTATTTATTAGTTTACATAAATAGGCAAAATAAACAGACGAAAGGAACAAGCAAAAAAACAAGTAAGAAATCAGAAAAAACAAAAAGATAAAAACAATAAAAAAAAAACCAAAAGAGAGAATTATGAAGAATTATTAGAAACTACCAAAAAATAATAGATCTACAAAGAGTAATGAGGATTTAATGAAAAAACAAATTAATAGCTCGGCTAATGCTGAAACTTAAGGTTTTAATTTGAATCTAAAATCCATATATACTCTTACCATTTGTAATTCTAAAAATATAAAAAAAATATGCTCTGCGACTAATGCTCAATAAAAAAAAAATAAATAAGAACTTACTAAAAAAATGAAAACTTGCACAAAGACAGCTAAAAAAAAAATAAAAAAAGTTCAAAAATTTTTATCAAAATCGTTACTAAAAGAATATACTAAAATGCCAACAATCTAATAAAACGGCGATGAGAAACTTAACTATACAGCATAACCAGGTTCTCGAATAATCTATGTAAGGTTGTATTATAGTAAAAATTTTTTTGGCTAGCACTTTTGGTTTGGTATATATAAGGGTGGTGACAGATATTACGTAATATTTTAGGGGGAGGGGGGTCTCTGAAATCTTACGTTAATGGATTGGATTTATCTGTACTAATTTTAGTACTTTGTACTAAATTCTGACAGACTTTAAATTTAATTATCTAAAAATTTTAAAAATTAATTGTATATTTAAATATTGGTTCAAAGTATTTTAAAACTATACAATTCTATAAAAAAAGTTTAATAGCCTTAAATGGTTTTTTGAATTTTATAGATTTTTTTTGTTTTTAAAAATTTAGTTTAAGCTAATTTTATATAATTTTAGAACATATTATTAATTACCTGATTATTTTTTATCAGAGACCTACTTTTTCTCTCTTTCTCTTAATATATTTTAAAAATTAACTGTATATTTAAATATTGGTTCAAAGTATTTTAAACTTACAATTCTATAAAAAAAGTTTAATAGCCTTAAATGGTTTTTTGAATTTTATAAATTTTTTTTTGTTTTTTAAAAATTTTAGTTTAAGCTAATTTTATATAATTTTAGAACATATTATTAATTACCTGATTATTTTTTATCAGAGACCTACTTTTTCTCTCTTTCTCTTAATATATATTTGGTTAGATTCCTTATATATAATTTCAACTTTTTTTACCACTTTTCTCTCTAAAAAATTACCTAATTTTTGATACCTTCCTTATATAGTAATTACTAGCTATCTTAGAAAATAATTTTAATTATAAAAAAATTTTTATTAAATAAATTTATCTAAAATTTTAATAAAGTATAAAGATAAATTAGCTAATTCCAAATATAAAATTTGTTTAAAAATTAAATTAATATATATAAAATAATTTAAGTTTAAAGTTTTACTAGTAATTACCATATCAGCGGATCAGCGTAATTGTCGATAAACTGTTGCACAAAAATTTGCTCCTAAGTAACATTGAAAAACTAACAAACGAAGTACTTGTTACAACTAACAAAAGAGCCTTTTTGACGCCTAGACAAGTTAAAAAACCAATAAAACTTAATAAAAGAGCTATGCTAAGCTGTAGAAAGAAGTACTTATATCGTTTGTTGAAATATTCGGGTGTTTTAGGATGGGTTGAGCATTGAGAAATGGGTTGGTAACTATCAAGGGTAAATTCGGAAGCTAATTTTCAAAAAAATAGCCTTTTTAATATACTTTTGGCTTATAATTAAATACATGAATTTCGTAATTTTCTACGTACTTAATTATAAATACAAAGCTGGTTAAAAAGACCGTTTTTGTGAAAATTCGCTTTGTAATAAATTTTCGCGTAAAATTTTTTTGATAATCCTCGATCATGATTGGTCGAGCCGACATGTTACGCCGATCCGCCGATATGCTATATAATATTTTTAAATTAATATATAAAAAATAGCTATAATTTTTTTTTAAAATTTGAAGTAATAACTTATGGTAAACAAATTTGATATCAAAGAATTTTTGTAAATAGAATTAGAAGATAAATTTTTATAACTTTCAATTAAAAAATATAAAAATCTAATCAATAAAAAATTTTTTTAATTCTAGCTAAATTTACCTAGCTTACTAATGACTTACTATAAATAGTAATAATTTGCAATAAGTAAAAAAATAGCTTATAATATAAATAATAATTATTACAATATAACTAATAAAAATATTTTAATTATAATTAGTTTTTACTATTTTTTATATAATTAAACTTTTAGTTTGCAAAATTTATTAGTAAATTATAATTATAATTAGTCTTAAAAGGTGTACTAAATTTAGTACAACAAATAGCAAAAAAAATTCAAGGTCTAAAAAATTCTTTTTTGCAATAATCTTATTAATAATATTAAAATAAATAATACCAAACTATTTTTGAATATTTATAAGATTTTTGTAAATAAAAAAAATTTGGGGTTTAAATTTTTTAGATTTTTTAT
>QKWP01001368.1:55816-74515 GCA_003550325.1 Gigaspora rosea | reverse complement strand
AAAAAAAAAAAAAAAAAAAAACTAAGTTCAAATTTTTTAGTGTTCGAATTCTAGATAATCTATTTATCTAAAGACAACTACCTGTTAAAAAAAGTCATTATCTGTTATCTATATCTGTTCATAATTCCATTATCTGGATAACTATTTAGATTATCTGTTATTAGATACTAGATAAACCTAAATATAAATTTTGTATAATTTCTTTGATGAGTCCTTCTAAGATAAACCTAACTTACTTTTCAATAATTTTATTTCATTTCGAAGCAATTTAATCTTTTCTAATTTTGTAGCATGCTTAGCCTTGTATTCTGCAAGAGAGATATCTTTGCGAGCATTTTTAATCTGTAGACGTCTAGTCTTATTAATAAGTACCAGATCATGAGTGTGTAATTTTTGGATCTCAGTATTAGCCCCTTCTAGTTTTTTACTCTATTTCTTTCTATCCTGATCCCATCCCTTTCTTTCTCGATCAAAATTTTCCTCTTGCTTTATGTATTTATCTAGCAACTCACTGTTATAGTTTCGCAATTTAGAAGAAATTGAAGGATATGATGTATTTCTTTCTCAAGATCTATTACACATATCATATCAAATAAAAGATAATATAATAAAAAAATTACAGATGAATCTCGATACTAATGTATAAAATATGTACTATATGTACTATGTGTACTATGCATACTATGCGTATAGATGGCAGTGAAATTATAGTAGCAATTTCTATATTCGGCAGTAGAAATTGTTAAAATAATTTCACCAAAAATTTTTTAAAATTGAAATGCCGAATTAAATTTCAATTGTTGAAATTAATTTATATACAAAAATTAAATCAACAGTTGAAATTAAATCAACCGTTGAAATTAAATCAACAGTTGAAATTAATCAATGATTGAAATTAAATCAATAGTTGAAATTAAATCATTTGTTGAAATTAAATCAATAGTTGAAATTAAAATTAACAGTTTAAGGGTTCTCAAGCATTTCTCTCAAAGTGATTAGTTAATTAAAAAGATCATGTACAAGTACTACAATTAATTGAAGTAATACTAATAGCAATTTTGTCAAAAGTTTTTGTTGCAAAACACAGTTATTAAATTTTAGTACAACTATTATAGTTTCTAATCATCTTTTTTAGTCATTGCGATAATAAAATTGATTGGCTGAATAATTTATTTTTCACTAATTAAAAATTCTATATGCCAAGTCTGGAAGTTATAATCTAAATATTCAAAGTTTTATTTTTTTTGTTATAGCTAAGATATCTAGAGTTATGGCCCAAAATTTTTTTTAACCCTCAATATTACTACATTGTTTTTACTTTATTTGAAATCAAAACCCAAACTCCCAAATCTTTCATTTAACTCATATTAATTAAGTTTGGAATCAGGCTTTCTATTTTACTTGAAACCAAAAATTTAATAAGGTAGCTGCACAATGCTGTTAACAAGCTTAACAAAAGTTCAGTATGATACTTGATTTGCTGCAAATTAATATATGATACTATATGCAGTTAAGGCTGATTTGGTACTATTGCGATAAAACAATTGTTAAGGGTAAAGTGTACATAGATCATTTATTATATGATTTTGGTGGTACATTGGAATTTCATGCAAATTTGAATATGCCACTAATAAAAGTTTTTTAAAACCACTGTCAATTTTTACCAAAATTTGGCAATATACAAATTAAACCTTCTATTTATAGTAGTAAAATCTTTAGCGGTTGTATTATTTTAAAAAAATATACTTTCTTATATAGCTAAATTTGCTGGGGCTTCAAATTTGCTAGAGTTACACAAAAAACAAATAGTAAAATATTTCTAAAACAGGTAATTGCCCAATTAGAGTTGTGTTTACTATATAATTTGTTATACAAAAAAAATGACCATCGATTTTATATGTAAAATGATCAATGTACACTCTATCCTTAAATTGTAATGATATTCTTGACATAACTTGCTTATCAAGATATTTGTAGATTATATTAGAAGTTTTAAAAAATGAATGTTTTAACAGTTTATTAATACTAACTAATAAATTATTTACATCCTAATCTATATGTGTACAGTATCATATAATTAATCAAGTATAAAATTTAAATAATATATTGTGTTTATTTAATATTTTATAATTAGAAGTTAAATTTGTATAGAAATTAACTTTAATCATTTATTTGCATTTAAAAGTTTAACTTATTCAGGTGTTATAATAAAACGCAGTATAAGAAGCATTTTGTATGAGAATGAAGTAGTAAATAGCATTAGTAAATATTATAAAAATATATTTGAATACTTAAATCAAATAATATATCAATAGACAAAACTGGTAATATTAAAAATAAATTAAAAAAAAATGAGGAATAGCTTAAACTTGAAATACTTTAAATAATCCTTTGAAAGCGATAATTATATATTAAACTGGTTTAATATAAAATGCAAATCGGACCACAATGTCATGTAAAAATATAACCAATCAAAGAACAGAATTTGTTCACTCCTCAGATAATATAACTACATTGTACTTCATTCCTAGTATAGCCAAATTAATTTTAATAATTAAATTATTTTAGCAGTTGAATTAATTTTGGCGGTTAATTTAATTTTAACTGTTGAATTAATTTTGACTATTAAATTAATTTAGTTGAATTTAATTTTCAACCATTGAAATTTACAAATTAAAATTTAATTTTACTGCCATCTATAACTATACTACTATATATATTATGTGTACTAATTACCAATACTATATGTATTATATGTACGACGCATACTAATTATCGATACTATATGTACTATGCATATAATATAAATATTTTTTTTCTCAATAAATTATTGATATTATTGATATTACAGATATTATAAAAATAAAATGGTTAAACGTATGTGATCTGATGCATTTCCATTATCTTCAGTAGATTATGAATTTATTATGCAATATCACAATGCAAAACCCAAAACTGATATCTTGAAAAAGTTAAGGAATAAATATTCTATAACAAATAGTTGTTTTTATAAAATTTGGAGGAAGGAGAAAGTTCATATGGTTGAATGGCATCAGTCTATATCAGATTTAATAATACCTCTAGATCGGCATTTATCTATACCTAAATCACACTTACCAAATATTAACCAAGCTCATATAACTGAAAATTCTAATAAGCAGAGTTCAGTATTTTCAGTACATCAAATTAACAAAGATAATTTGCATCTAGATTCTATTGTCGCTTCAGATAAGTGGATTAAAAATAGAAAATCAAGACCTAAATCTGTTCGAATTTCTGACTTACCTAATATTGTTACAGTCAGGTTCTTTAGGGACGAATCTATGATTCATAAACCAACAAAAAAAGTAGAAGAGTTGAGTGACCTATATATTTTGATTGAGCAGAATCGCAAAAAGCCGAATGCGAAACAGAAAGAATTTTAAATTCCAATTAATTTATCTTAGCTTTCTTTATATCAATATTGGTAATTTTTTTATTTAAGTTATCAGATTTATTTTTATAACCACTGTGTAACTGCCTTTGGCAAACCTGCAATTTTTTATTGAGTTCAATTAATTTAATATTGGATTTGAGTATCCCATATAGCAATTTTTTTAACTCCTCATAGCTCATGCATTTATTTTTAGCACCTTTGGTACTTGTTCTGCTAAAGTCGAGTTGTCAGTATCTAGGCTAAAACCTGTAGGAGCATGCCATTTCTCCAATAGTTCATTATCACTCTCATTACTTTTAACCTTCTGTGAAATTTGATTGGATACCAAAGCCTTTAGAGTTGTCCCTTTGGTTCTGTAAAGCAATAGGATTTATTCCTATTATTTTGAAATATGGTAGCACAATTTACTTCAAGCTTATTCTTAACCTTATGCATGTTTATTGGAATAAAATACTTTTTACCATTACATATGAGTTTTTTAATTCTCATTTTGATTCAAGCAAATCATAATTGTATTTATTTAGAAGAGTATTTGGCAAAAATTAGCATGGGTTTGGGATATTTAACTACCACAAATTGGAATATATAGTACAGCCTTGGGCAAAGTTTATTGGTACATTGCGAACAATTCCAAGTAATTCAGTAGGAATGGTAGCAATACATGTTTTTCTCTTGTATCAATATCTAATTTTAATCGTTCAGCTATTTTCTTAGACATAATTGAAAAATTTGATTCAGGATCCACAGTGGCCGCTGGGATTATTAATTATTTGATCTTGCATTTTGCAGTTACAACATCAGTAGCTGGTTCTTTTTTTTGAACGAAATCAATTTCCATAGGATCATTTAAAGTTTCTTTTTCTTCATCCGATTCTGGTATTCCTGGTATTGGCTCTCGATAATTTATAAAATTATTATTTTTTTGTGAATTATTCTTTGAATCTTGAATAGCAGAATTTTTTTTAGAATTAGAACTTTGTAACAAGTACTGTGGTAATATTTTTCAAACTCACTTTGAATAAGTTTACAGATAGTTTCTTCTAAGGTGGTTTGTTTTATTTTGTTTGTTTTGGGTATATGAAATACTTGGGCTTTTTTTCTTTCTTATTCTTTTTTTTAGATTTTATAGATTTTTTTCTATAAGAAGATAATTTATTTGATTTTCTTTTTTGCTTCACTTTTTTTTTTGATCTAGAAATATTAACATTCAAACTTTCACTCTCAGAAGAACTATCCTCAGAACTGGATCCAGATACAGAATTAGAATCAGAATCAGAATCATTAGAAGAAGTATCTAAATCAGAATCTAGATGAGCATTATTAATTCTGCTTTTTTTTTATATTTCTTTTTATTTTTCTTCTGAGAACAACTACGAGAATTATGTCCTATTCTACTACAATTTGAGCAATACCGCTGAGATTTTTTAACAGTTTTAGCAACAACATTACTGTTTTTGGCTATTTTTGCTATATTAAATACCATGTCTGCCATACCTTTAGTAATTTCATCAACACTATCACTATTTGAGGTAATATTCTTTTTTATCTGTGGTTTTGAAGGTAAAGAAGGTGCTTGAACAGAAACAAATTTAGAAGATTTACTATAAAGCCATAGTAATAAATTATTAATATTTTCTTCATAAATTTTTTCAGATATTCCTGCAGGTTGTGGTCATAATTGTAAAGAACTATGTTGTAGAGAGGGTTGTGGAATTGTACTTGGAGTTGTTGAGTCTTTAAATCTAATTGTGTTACTATATTTTCTATTTCAGCTTTTGTTTAGCACTAATATCTGAATATGGTTTAGTTTTTGATTTTATTATTTCTTTTGATATAATTGCTAGCTGGGATATAATAGATGGAGCTTGAGAGATTTGGTCAGAAATAAAGCCTTTATATAAATTTAGAGGACATTCAAACTACATATTTTTAAGTTCTGTAAAAAATGCATTAAAGCCAGCAGGATTAGCAATTTTCATCCAAATATAAAGCTCTCCTGATAAATGACCTTTAAGAAGTTCTAAAATATTGGCATTAGCATCAGCAACTCCTAATAAAAGAGAGCAAATTCTAGCTTCATATGTTTCTGGATTATCAAATGGTAAGAATTTTTCTTGTGCTAATCTTTGAGTAGCAATTTGTTGTGTACCAACTGTTTCTGTTTGATATTTATAACGCAACCAAACAATAAAATGAGCTGGGGTATCAATATTATTACTAGCATATTGAGTGAGTATATTTGTATATTTTCTAGCCATTTTATTTTTTAAAATATCAGCTCGAAGTGCATTATTAAAGCCAGCTGCCGTAATTGACAGTAAAGTTAATATTTGATTAATTCTTTGATACTATTCATCTGGTGGAATTTGTTCACTATAATTTGGAATCTCTGCAATTAATAGTGCAATACTGGTTAAGTCTTCTGCAACTATTGCCATATTTAGTGGGTTATTCTGTAGCGCAAAAATTTGCTGATTCAAATTATTAATTAATTGTTCTAAATTTTGTGCCCGATTTTTCCACTTACCCACTTGTTATCCAGTTGAATATTAGCAAGTAATAGGTCATTTTTTCAGTATTGCGAATATCAGTATAGTATGACATACCAGATCAGTATGGTATGGATACAATTTTATCAAACCGTACCATACTGATCTGACATAATAGTATCAAAATAGTATGGTACATATATTTAAAAATCGTACCATACTGATCTGCTATTATATTAAATCTATATATTAGCAGAACAGTATGGTACGATTTGATAAAATTCATACCATACCATATCATACATACGGGTCTAGTAGCTATAATGAAATTGACATAGCGTAGGATCGATTTTTCTGTTGTGTGACTTTCCGGCATCAATTGTCTTTGAGAAAAAAATTGAATTCGTTAGGGTTTGGGTTCATGTTGGTGGTTAGAAAGTGCATTCTATAGAAAACTTATCGAGAAAACTTTTTGTTAGGCCAGAAAGATGATTTGCTAGTATAAATCTTACGATAAATACGTTTTCATTTGTTTTGAATGTTTTGAATTTCTTTACATTACACCTGATCCTGATTTTTAATTGGCTATTTGATGTCAGAATATCACGTGACCAGAAATTGTTCAAGCATGGATTTTTTTATTTTGAAAAATTGAATGTTAATGTCTACAATAAAGAAAATTAGTATGTTAAAACATTGAAAAATATCATATCCGCGGATTTTTGGAATTTACTATTAAAAATTCCAAAAATCTTTAATAGCGAATAATTTTTGTTCTACTGGTCCGTTTTTGATGAAACAACTACCAAAATGTTCACATTGATAAGACGGTTCTAATGTACCTAAAATGCTAAAATCCAATCACTGGATCCAGAGATCGTTAACGATTTGTGTCACTTCGGGTATTTTAGAATTGGTTTTTTCAATTCTAAAATACCTGAAATGACACGAATTGTTAACGATCTTTGGATTCAGTGATTGCATTTTAGCGATTTTGGGTTCATTAGAATCAGCTTATCAATGTGAACATTTTGGTGTTGTTTCATCAAAAACGGACTGGCGAAACAAAAGTTATTCGCTGTTAAAGATTTTTGGAATTTTTAATAGTAAATTCCAAAAATCCGCGGATATGTATCATATGTGAAACTTACATTAAAGATATCTAGTCTGCTTATCAATTATTCAAGGAAACAAAATGTAACGATTAGTGAGTAATACAGGCTGATGTCAAATTCTCAGGTCGACCCAGCTGCTAGAATTAATCAGCCCGGTCGACCGGGCTGATCATATTGTTAAAAGATCTTTTAGTCAAACAAGAATACAAGATAGGCTTATTATTTGATCTTCTCAATATGAAAATTTATGAAAATACAGTGCGGGAACCCTTAAATCAACAAGCGAAATTGATAATTTTTAAAACGTTATAAAAAAATAACTAGTATAGCTAGGACAATTTTTCTTTCTATAGCAGTGTAGAGAAAGACTTAAAGAATAAAACTATCCCTTAGTTTGTACTACTTCACAGGCAAATTGCCTGTAAACTTACTATAAATATACCTCTGATCTATTTTTTTAATCATTTAAAATATTTAAATAAAATTTGGTATTATAATATTTAATAACAAGGATTATAGTTTTGAATTATTTAAATTTATATTATAAGACAAAAAGTTTATGTTGCTTATAAGCTGAAAATATTAAATTTTAAAGAAATTTTTTAACCAAAAAAATATTTTACAATATCTTGGTGAATTCTTTAAATATTGGTTTTAAAAATATAGTTTCTAATACAATATTGTAGTTTATATAAAGGATGTCAACTTTCATTATTTGACTTTATATGATTTACTTGTAAAAATTAAGACTTGTATTAGAAGTGAAAATTTTTTTTATAGATGGGAACAGAGAAAACCTAAGGAAAAATTCTATAGTAAAAGTTCCAAAACAAAAGCTTTAAACTTTTATTACACCAAAGTTTTTTAATAATTTTAATAAAATTTTAAATAAAGTTGATAAAACAGAACTAATATTATAATTTTTACTTAGAAAGTATATAACTAAAATTAATATTTAAGGTTTTATTTAAAGAAGTTTAATATGCTTCGCACCCATGTGATGTGCTTGTATATCGTACCCTAATTTGATTGGCTAAATTTGCATATCATTATTTTTTTAAAAAAAAACAATTTTTGATAAAATTCTTTAGATTAAGAATTAGTCTATGAAATTTTAAGAAAAGTCTTAAAAATTTTTGCGCCTATATGCAAAATTTAGTGCTGAACAAGTTTACTTAGTCGAACTGGAAAGATTGTCTTAATAAAATTTAAAGAAATCATCAAAAAACAAGTTTAAAAAATGAAAAATTGCGAATGTCTTTAAATTTTATTAAGATAACCTTTTTACTTCGACTAAGTAAACTTGTTCAGCACAAAATTTTGCATATTGGTACAAAGAAATTTAAAAATTTCCTAGTAAACCTTCTATACTAACCCTAACCTAAAAATTTTCACAATAATTTGTTTATTTTTTTAAAAATAACGATCTACAAATTTAGCTAATCAAATTAGGGTGTGATATATAAGCACATCGCAGGGTGCGAGATATGCATTTATTCTTATTTAAAAAATTTAAAATTTTAAAATTTTCGCAGGCAAATATGCCTGCATAACAAAGCAAGAGATAGAATTAGTTTTTTGATTTATAAAGTTTAACTACTTTTATAAAGGTTTAAAGTTACTATTTTTATTAATAAACATAAAATTTGGCTGCTATAATTTTGGCCAGAATTACCATAATGCCGGCCAGAATTAGCAGAATTATAAAAAAATTTTTAAAAAATTTTTAAAAAGTTAAAAAATTTTTTTTTATACTATATTTTTGATTTTTTTTTTTATTCGCAAAATTTTCTGCAATTTTATTGGCTCTAACCCAACTCCGACCCAATCCGACCCAACTTTCGACCCAACCCAAAATTTGGCCGCATATATAGGACTAGTTGATTTAAGAGTTCCTGCACTGTAGTTAATGAAAATTTCGGTTACTCAAAAATTACACTATAGAGATGCTTGAGATAATAATAGTAGTTGATTTCAAAAAATTGACTTTAGTTAGTCGATATAATGATCAACATATCATAAGCACACATACAATATAATGTAATGTAAATTACAATAGTAGGAAGCAGGGATAGCACATCACTATGTCCAATTGGTTTCAATTTTTTTTGGACATATGTTTATTTTCAATTGGACCTATGTCCAAAAATAATTGAACCAAATTGGACGACATGCCATCCTAGGTAGGAATAGTGCATATAATGCATATATATAGAGGATCTACTATATCTGCGAAAAAGAAGTGGTTATAAGAGGGCACAATGGGTCCTCTTATGGCCGGTGATATACCGGGATATTTTTTTATACAGTGCGGGACAGCATAAGACATCCAATTTGTTATAACTTTTTTAAAACAAGTTAAAATAAAAATTCCTCTTTCAAATTTATTGTTTTTTATTTAATTAACAAATCTGAAAGAGGGATTTTCAAAATTTTTGATTTTAAAAAAGTAGTTACAATTTAAAATTTGACACATATATATAATTTTAAGAAATTTGATTGGTTAATATTTTTTTTATGCCATTTTTATCATGAAATTTTTTTTAAAATTTGGCGTATTGGATATCTTATGCTGTCCCACACTGTAGTTGAAAATCAAAGTAATAATATATATGACAGTGGTTTACTAACTTATAATCGACAATTAGTGCTTTAATTAGCGAAAAGAACATGCAATCAGAACTCCTAATTGACTAGTTAATTTATAAATATCGACTAAAAAAGTTGACTATTTGATTTTGGTCTTATCAACTGCAAGCACTTGAGAATGTTCTACGCGTGATTTAATTAATAATTATAAGCTAAGTTATACAATGAAATTCTATTAGCCGAAAAAAAATTAACAAAGTTTTTTTCAACTACCCGAAATAATTAAGAAAATAGATGAGAAAAAAGAGAATAATTCTAGTTATTAACTATATCCCAGCCGGGCTGAACTGCAGGATATGGGTCAAGGGCTGACCCGCCCGCTGCCTGGCCAATAGGTTGAGGTCAGCCTGTATCACTAGCAATGATAAAAAAAAGTAAAAATTGTATAGCTATTAGATCCATATGGTATGTTGTGGATTTTATCAAAGTATACCATACTGTTCTGCTAATATATATATTTAATATAATAGCAGATCAATATGGTACAGTTGATAAAATTGTATCCATACCATACTGATCTGGCATATCGTACTATACTAATATTCTATAATCCTATACCATATCTGATATTTGTAATACCTATTTATACCATACTGATCTAATATGTCGTACCATACTGATATTCTATAATCCCTTATTTTTTAGAGTTTTGCATTTATTTTTATCAATTTATTGTAAAAAAATTTAAGAGGTGTATAGTAATTGCTCCATCTGTCTTACATTCTTGTAATTGCTGATGGGTTTATCTATTTTTGAATATTAATGCAAATCTTTCTAGATGCGATTCTAATATTTGCCTTTTTTGCATACGGATTGTAATTCAACTATCAAGCTCTCGAGATTTAAATATATTATGTTGTGTTCTGTGAGCCTCATAAACCTGATGAAGAAGGTCTAGTTATTTTGAAGTATAGTTAACTGGGTTTGTAAATCGGCTAACCGGGTTTGTGAATCAGCTAACTGGGTTTGCAAATTTGTTAGCTGGGTCTGCAAATTCACTATTTGATTTTCTGCATTAATTGTACAAGCATATGTGCATATGTCCGTGGATATATATCTAGTACTAACCTTTCAAATCTATTTTCGGTATCAGAAATTATATTAAGATTTTTTTTAATACTATCTAATGAAGGTGCTATTGTAATTGGGCTTTCAAAATATCTTCTAATGCTATTAACCTCTCATGTAATTTTACATTTCTGGATTGTAGCTTGATTTTTAGGTAGAGATAATCTAGATGATCCTGTTTGTTGTGCCATATTTATAGTATTATTGGAATTTTTATACAAAACAATTATTTTTTCATTAAGCTTGTCTATTTTATTCTGAAAAAATGCTAACTGCTTTTCTAAATAATCTATATAATTTTCTCATTTTTCAGACTCTTTAAATATATTTTCTAACTGTTTTATAAGATTAGAAATTTCTGATCTTAATGGGTCTAGCTCCTCATCACAAATTGTGATTTTTTTTAAATAATTAATATAATCCTCTTTTGAGACAAGATCCTGTTGTAATTTGCAGACTCGATCGTATACTAATAAATCATCTTTAAATTGTTTGATTCTTTTACTATCTGGTCTATGAAATATTTGATTGGGATGTGGTAGATGAAATGCCATGTTTATTTTTTATAATATAATATGTCTTTTATAGAAAGGAAATTTTTTCTCTTAACTTATCTCTTGGCTTTGCTAAATCATAGATTATTGCTATAGTAAAATATATCAAAAATGAGTAAATTGAGCAAGCCTATTATTAGAATCAATCCAAATGAGAAATTAAACTTAATATGTAAATCGCTTTTTTACCAATCTACTGGTTATCATTCTAATGTATAATGCTATTAGAAGTAAAGGATATATAAAAAAGTTCATAAATGGTTGCATAATCAGAATGAATACAAAAATATGCTCCATCGCCAAAAGATATACCACAGGTTAGTTATGGTAAAATTCAGTAACCAAATTGTGTACATATGTGCAACCTTCTATTCCTTATGCACAATCATTACAAAGGTAAAAAATGGATAGCAGTATTACAAATTATAGATGTGGCTAGCAGGTTCAAAGCAAGTATTCCTCTCATATCGAAGAAAAGTTCAGAAGTTGCTAAAGCATTTATAAAGATTTATGATAACTCTAATAACCTTCTTATCTGGCCTAAATTGCTAACCATTAATGCTGGTAAAGAATTCATGGCCGAAACTGCTCAATTAATAGAAGCGCATAATGTCACAATTCGAGTGTTTGGTGCATATAGCTATTGAGAACTAGCCCTTGTGGAATGCTTTAATAAAACTCTAGTGGAAATACTATATAAAGTTCAGTATGCTGTCAAAGTATAACTTTGAACTCTAAATTAATAAGAGAGTGGGTTAAGTATTTGCCAGAAGTTATTGATTACTTAAATAATTACCCAACACCCTTATTCGGGTTCCAGGTTTTTCAAAGTGGGGATTGGCCTCAAAGGAGGCCATTAAGCTAGAAAAGGTAGAATCTAGGCCATCTACAAAGTATAAACTTGCTAATACAGAGTGAAAAGGAGATATGGAAAATCAGAGATGTACTACGGACATGATATGGAGTCCAACTTTATTTAAAATTGGAAAAAATTGTTGTAACGAAAAATGAATCAATTTTATATTATTTTGAAGGCGATAAGTTTACACCAAAGCAAGGATTTGTACAAGAGGAGCTTATGCTAGTAAATATAAATGCCTTGTAGTATCTACCACAGAGTATATTGGAAGAAAATACTTTTTTCAGGTCTGTTAATTTTATTCGTGTTGTTAATAAAATAGCTAAAGCACAACAATATGCAAGAAAGCGCAATGGAAAATGCCTTGGTACAACTTGGCGAATGAATGGCTTCGATGTGTATCTCTGGTCATGTAAAAATGGTTTGATTGCATCAGTGGGAGGCACCTTATAAAACCCAGAAGTGTAAATTCGAATGGTGCCTACTTTGCTCCCATCACGCCAATAAGCGTCGCTGTAGATATATTTTTGAAGATCTATTAGGTAAGAAATTTCCACTATGCAGAGCTAAGTTCTTAGATGAGATGCAATTAGACAGGTATAATGAAGAGTTAAAATTAGCATTCGAATTCTATGGTGTCTAACATTTTCGTGTCATTTCAAAATACTTTCACTCCAATAGCAAGACTGACCTAGATTCACAAAGATTACGCAACCAAAAAAAGCAGAATATATACAAGAAGAAAGATATAGATCTTATTGAAATCTCTTACTCTGCTAATTTATTGGCATATATAAAAAGTAAATTACAAGAGAAGGGTTATTTATCACACAAAGAATAAACTCATAAGATCATTATTTTTTGATATAGATACTTTATATCTGCAAACAATAATTTAACATTACTTATCTTGATCAATATAAAAATAGAAAAGCTAGACCACATTGAGAGAATAGTTTTAAACATCAATGAATATAATAATCCAGAAAGATTTAACTTATTAAATAGTATGCCCTAATGGCCTTTTAACTTATTAATTAGTGGCCGAACCAGATCACAAAAAACTAATGAAGTTATCAACCTTTTACTTGAAAACAAGATGTATCGATTGTTTAATGGGAAAAAAGGTGGAACGAGATATATTAAGAATAAGGATTTGGTTTTGATCAGATATCATATTAATGAACCGAAATACAAATATTTGAAACATTGCTATGAAATAATTGCAAATAGTCCAAAACCGTATTGAGAAGATATTACATTCCGAGCAATGAAGCCTGATAAAATGCCAAAAATTAACGATTTCTCTCCTAAAAGAAGAACAGTAGTAGTATTCGAAGATTTATGTACTGAGCCTAAAAAAATACAAGATAAAATTGCTCTGTATTTTAGTAAAAGGTGACATGCTAATATTAGTTCAATATACATAACACAAAGCTTTTTAACTGTCCTAAACTAATAAGAAAAAATCTCGATTATATTATTCTCTTTAATGGCAGTAGGACATATGATGAACTAGTTAACATTGTTCAACAATATACAAAAAAATGGCATGATGTTGTCGATATACTTGATAAAAATTTGCAAGGTAGAGAATTTATTGTTATTGATTTAACTAGAGCAAAAGAAGACCCTCTATACATTCGTAAGAAATGGGACAAAATTTTAAACTTAGAAAATAGAATATAAGAACTATTAAAATCTTTATTCACAATGGTCAAATTATCTTTAAATAATACTTGTGATAGTGTTTTTATAAGAATATAAAAAAAATTTAGGAAGGTAATAGTTGGACCCTAAGTCTGTCTCAAAAGGCTATAACTACATTTGAAAAAACTATATAATTAAAGGCGAATAGATTGTGTATTTTTTGCAGAACAAACAACTACCTTCACCAAAGTATTGAGCTACCAAACTGTAATTATGAGTATATTAAACCTCACATCGGAGGCCCTATTGCTTCAATAGTAGAAACAAAATTTTTTGTATAACTAAGTATACTCGTAACAAATAGTTGTAGCAATTATCTTATTGACACAAAAACAATCTAATGTTAAAAGGATTTAAAATTTTTTAAGAGAGTGAAAAAAAAAGAAGGTTTATATAGGGAAATTCAAAACTATTGTTATATGGCTCACATTATTTTAGGCTAAGTAGAGGGATGAAAACAAATATGTAGTATTTTTTTAACAAGCATTGTGGCATATAAATTATGCATCGCATCTTTAAGAGGCTTATCTATCTAATAATAATAAAATATAACTAAATAATGTTTCAACAATATTTTTGATCGATTTCAGATTTACATACAAGTTTTAATCACATGAGTATATAGTAGTAGAAGCAAAATAATATTGCTATAAATCTGGAAGTGGATTTTCTGCCCTTAAACCTCGTCGAGCACGTGCTAAATCTATGAAAGTATTAATAATGATAATATTTTTATATATTAATCATAAAATAATTCATACTTATATATTCTCATCTATGATCAGAAACAGTGGAAGGGATTTGTATTTGGTTTGCTTTCGGTTTGGGAGGTTGGTGTGATAGTTTAAATCTTGAGCATTATTAAGTCCTGCTCAGA
The DNA here is from genome assembly GCA_003550325.1 of Gigaspora rosea. Taxonomy (NCBI): domain Eukaryota; kingdom Fungi; phylum Glomeromycota; class Glomeromycetes; order Diversisporales; family Gigasporaceae; genus Gigaspora; species Gigaspora rosea. The sequence goes on along the minus strand of QKWP01001368.1, from coordinate 59,758 downwards.
AACTATTGGCCCATTACCTTCTCAATTCCAGCCTCAAGATATGCAGGATCAAAATCCCATAAATTATGAAAGAATATATTATGCACAAAGTATACAATACTATGCCGAATGCCTTTTGTAACTATAAAATTACCATGGAGCAATAGATAGGATGCAAATGCCACTACTTGTACTGGCTGAAGATGTACAACTACTTGAAGTTGAAGAAAACATAATTCTCCTCCTTTGAAATCTCCTAGTGCGACTAAAACACACAAACTATTTGGTTCATCATGATCATCCCAATGATAGTCACTAATAGTATTAAAGTTGATAGCTATCATTGGAAAAACTCCAAATGCTCCTGGAGCAAATGGACCACATGATAAATTACTTAATTTCGTATATAAATACACATAATACCTTGAAGAAACCAATTGATACTTTCTGATAATTTCCTAAAACCCTGAAGTACTTTATTGACACATTCATGATGATTAATGTTATTTGTACTCGCTTTGTTAGAGCTTGTGAAGGGAAGTAAATTTTTTCTTGTATAAGTTCCAAAATGCTCAATAAAATTGGTCCAAAATCTTTTACTTTAATGTAAAAAATTTTCTAATAAATGAAATAGTACCAATTTACAAGATTAGATACAGTTGTAACAGCATTTGGATCATCGAGTTGCTCTAAGTGAATTAATGTTCGGTGGCCCAGATCTGTAATGCATTTAGATTCAAAATGTGTTCAAGTTGAACTAGCTTATCTAGTGATTTGTTATTATTTCGTGCTGATATGATAAGCTGTGTTTTTCTTTCTAACTTTTATAATAGTAGGTGTATTAAAGAAATTTTGCAACTCAACATAAGCATGCTGAAGTTTTCTATAATAGTCTGATGTGTTCGTGTACATGCTTCCTTCTTAGTGGTCCTTTTAATCTTCTTAAATCTAACCACTGCCCAAAAGCAATCCACAATAGTTTGTTATTAGTATCAACATCCAATGGTCCTTTAACATTATTCTTTTCCTTAATAATATCACTATAAACTAGAGATAAAATATCTGGAGGAATTTTGGGTAAGTCAATAGAATTATTGCTAGCAGATGCCTCCCTCAGTAACATTTTAATAAGCAAGTCTTTAGCTGATATATTATGATGGGTCTTATTTTTTTTTAGAAGATATTCTATCAGAAAAACAGAGAAGAATGCTTCTCTATTCCCTTTTCAAGTAAAAATATTGTCAATAGCAGACAATTTTCAAGTAGCAGATTGGATTCTATGCTATAAAATTATTAAATTTTCATTAAAGTTAAAATGTACTGATATAATAATGAAAATAAACATGAATGATTTTTTTCCTGAAGGATTGCATGTTTTTGTAGAACGAATGAGTCCACCTCACCAAAGTACTGAGCAACCTGCTTTATTAGAGCATGAGAATTGTATACATAGAAATTATACAACTTGCCAAATCAGACTCGTAACAAATAGCTCTAGTGACTATCCTATCAACATAAAAACAATTCAACAAAAAAAAATTTGACTACTAAAAGTAATATATACGCGAGATGGGTCAAAAGTAATATCATCATTCATCCTATGAAGTATCTTAGTTTGTTCACGCCTAAGTTTTTTATATTTTTGTGTGTATGGGCCTGTCTTGACAATTTGGTTTTAGTAGATTGTATATCCTGTGATCCAATGGTACCTCCCTTTTATTTATTATTTGATGTTTTCATTTTGATTTTTGTCTTTGATAAAAAATGATGTAAATATTTATTTGTATTGCACAAAGTAAAAATCTAGTTGGTTGAGAAAATCGAATAAATTGGATTCTATAATGAAAGAAGCCTCTCTTTATTAGAGAATCTATATAACAAACTACAATATATTTATTATATTTAGTATCGAAGTCAATCGCATATTACTGCAAACAATTTAACACTTCAAAAACAACCACACGTTGCTTTATTTGATGCCATAATTATTTAATATGATAATTATTAACAAACAAATGCATGTTTACCAAATTCGGCTCCACAATTATTGAACACGGTAAATCAACAATTGCATACTTCTATATGTGGGATCATTAATAACTTGTTAAGGGCTTATTTTTTTTGAGCTGATCCTACAAATTTAAAATAACCATTATGTAGTACAGTGTGTTAAAAAAGTTTTTGGATGAATATCATGTACACAATTTCAATCTACATACCTTTTTAGCTAAAATCTCGCTAATCAAAGTAATTCATATTGATTATCTAACTAATCTTATTTTTGTGGTACTGGTACTTTGAATGTCACTACCCGCAAATTTTTTTTTAATAATCGATCAAAGTATATGACATCAAGGTATGTATAAAAATCTTATTAGTAACTATGGGATATAAAAAATATAAAACCCCAAGGAACTAGCCGGTCCCTAAAGTCTAAGATACAACAACATTGCGATTTGCAAACTTGAAGCATAACTGCTATGTTATCGGACCCAAGGTCTTTTAGACCTTTTGCTAAATAAAAAATAGTATAAAAGTTATAAAAAAAATTTTTTAAAAAATTTTTATTCTAAGTTCAATCCCATATTTAACTTAGTATAGTCAGACCTTTATAAATATGGGACTGTTGCAGTAGAAAGGGCCCAAACTCTCCTAAAAATCAAAATTGAGTTCTTTCAAGATTCGGATTAATCTTGAGGTGGGCTAAACTTTTCAATTAAAAATGGAAATTGGTTTGCATAATAAAAAATCAAGATATTTTAAAAAAAACTTTTTAGATGACTTGTACGTCACGAGATTACCCGATATAGACAACCAATCAAATCGCTCAATTTTTGATTAACCCGGATCAGCCCGAAAAAATAAACACTATTTTCTCAAAATTATATATTTCCGAGTTTCGGCCCTTTCTACTGCAATGGACCCATATACCCTCTATAAATGCAATCTCTATAAATACAATATCTTCCTAAATGACTTTTTTTTTCTGTAAGATGTTATTAGTGCTAAATGCATGTTCTATATTCTGTAAATGCATATTCTCTAGGACCCTGGACATCTCTCATATAGGTTATAACTGGATTTTGGCCAATTTTGAGCCAATTTGCTAAAAATGACAAAATATATTTGTTTAAATAACTTTTGATCTAGTGATCAGAATTGAATGAACTTTTTTTTGTTAGATGTGCCTCACTAAGAGCTTCATTTTAAAAAAAAGCTCGTTCAAATTAGTCTACTAGGTGCCAAGTTAATTGGCAAAAACTGTTTTTTGCTTCTTAAATTTCAGGGGTTTTTGCTGAAAAAACAATCCTATTAGAATATTCTTGAATAAAATAATCTTTAAAATTTTTAAATAAAAGTATAAATTATAATTGTTCAAAGCATAGCAAAGGACTTACCTTTTTTGATCAATAACCAAATTTTGTGCCCATGTAATTTGTTTGTATAGGACCCCAAAAATATACATAGATAGATTAGGTAGAACCCCAGATATATAGTACAGAGGTCATACGTTACACATTTTAGCAAAAATTTGAGAAGCAAAAAAACAGTTTTTGGCAATTATCTTGTCATCTAGTGGTCCAATTTGAATGACCATTTTTTAAAATGAAGCTCTCAGTGAAACGTATCTAACAAAAAAATAGTTCATCAATTGTGATCACTGGATCAGAAGTTATTTAAGTAAATATACATCAGGAAATTTTATATATAGATATTAATCGATATATAACAGTTAATCGTTTTATAACAATTAAAAAATAATGATATATATAGATTAACCAGGACCCCGAACAATCTATATGAGGTTATATTTGAGCATCATAGTAAAAATTTTTTTGGTTAGCAGTTTTGTTTTGGTAATATAAGCTATATTTCAAACATTAGATAAAACTTTTACCTAATTTTACCTTTTTTTGAAATACAACGAAAAAACAGAACGTTCTCTAAAAAAAAAAAAAAAAA